>JASFDD010000136.1:0-51939 GCA_036937055.1 Nidula microcarpa | reverse complement strand
AATTCTATATCAAAGTCTTGAAATAAAGGCTATATTGAGATTATAGGTAGCAAATTTCAATGCCTTATATAATATAATAAGGCCTTATTGGTAATATCACACTTTTAGCTGAGTTTCAACTCTCTCTGGAAATATCTTTCACATTAAATTTTTGTGATGTACATACATACTGAGATCAGATGGTGATAGAGTAAAGCATTAACCATTGGAAGTTTGAAGAAAAGGGCTAGCACATACCTTCTGAAGCTAGACAGAGAAGATAAGTCATGAGGTTAAATGGAAAAACAAGCCAGGCTGCTTACCACCTGATAGAGAATGGATGTAAAGACTGATTTCATTCAACCTTGAAGAACAAAAGAAAATGCTTACAGGCTAGGTAAGCATTTACAACAATATGCATTAGACATTACTTTCTGGGTACTAAAATCATATTGTCTTACCCTAATTGCCTCCTTGATCTCTCAAATAGAGTTCCTGATTCATGCAATATCTTGGAATTTATTTATTTTAGGAGTTGTTGCCATCTTTATATTTTATGAAGATAATAGGAAAACTTACCTCAAATACAATGTTCATGTAGTCATTTGACTTGTTGAAGTAATCTCTAGATCAAAACCCCAGGAGCCATACCTTCATCCCCTTATTGACTAGCATGTGCACAAAATCTTGTAGATTGATCCCAAGATTATGCAAATGCTCTTGACCAACAACTGCATTTGCACAATGGTACCACCAGTTTTGGCATGCATAATAAAATGGATGCTTATCATAACTACTGGGACTGTCCACTAGATTGCTGATTTTTTCACTGCACTTTTGCAATAAGAATCCATGATGTTGATGGGGTTTATGAAATATGATCTAAATCACTGAACATCCATAAGAAAGTCTCTCAGAGAGGCATGATAAGGTAAAACTGGATCATCATTGGATTGTGGAATCTTCAAAATTGATTTGCATCCATGAAGTGACATCCTTATTTCTGATAGAGGCAGGTCCAAGAGCAGTGACAGGGAAACTATAGACAATGTCTGTTCCAGCAGAAAGATAGTGGATAGGATGGTTTTGCAATGTAGCTGGTTGGCAGAGGACAGGACTTGATGGTAAATAGAATCAAGGCCAGAATGTGAACCTGAAATCTTTTCCAGCATGCTCTGAAGAGATTCATCCCCATACTTGATAAATCAAAGAGCAGTGGATATGTATATGAAGACTCCTTCAGATTTTGATACCAGCCTCTCAAAATCATGATCTGACAGTAAAGCTTCATCCTAAATGATATCATGATGCACAATGTGGATTTTATAAAACCCTTTCTGACAGACTTTTCAGATCTTATTGATAGCATTAAAGCCTTGCAAGAACAATTAACAAGTTTGTTTCTGAGCAATGAACCTGTTGAACATGCTTTGGCTTGTGTCATATCCTGGTCACAATAACTGCTCATACACTCTGGACCAGTTCCAGTCAATCCTGACACTCTCAAACTCTCTGCCTTACTCGGGTCTACTCCAGTCCATTTCCAGTTTCAGTTCATAAGTTCAGCTACAGACACTAGGCTGGTTATAATAAATCCTTTGTGTTCATACCTCAGATTATTACTATCATTTGCCTCATGCATTCTCTTGCTTTGACCCATCAATTCTCCATTTTACTTAGTATGTTTCATTATGCCTTAGTACAGTTTTAGTATTACTCTGGGTAGTTACATTCTTTAGTATTTAAGCACCTCAATTGGATTGAAATTTCTTTAGTTTGTTAATTACTATTAACTTCACCCACACTGGCTAAGCTACCTCTGACATCCTCATCTATCTCTGCTCTCTAAATCCTCTCTCATTATTGTCATTACTCTCATCTAAATCTCTGGGCTCTGGAGATTTCTCCTGACCAATCTTTGGTCAGGAAGCTGAGTTTGCAATCCCTTTTTTTTTTTTTTTTTTGGATCATTTTATTGCCTCTGGGGGAGGTGTCCCCTCCTTGGCCTTGAACTACATTACATGAGAGAACTGGAAAAATAGAAATAGTGGTCCCCTGCCATTCTCCACTTGTGCTGGTTGCAGCCTGATCTCAGCATCCAAGGGGGCCCTCATGTCCCCCTTTCTAAGACCTGGCACTTCCTGTACTGTTTGAGACCCTGAGGCACCCTGCACAGCCATGAGTGGTCCACTGCTTGGTGTGACTGTGTTCTTGAGTAAGTGTGCTCCCATCCCCAAAGTTGAGGATGGTGCATTGGAGGTTGTTGGTCCTCCAGTGGTAGCAGGAGGCAGTGGTTCAGTGAAATGGGCCTCCATGGAGTGGTGTCAGGTCACAGTTGGCCTGACCTTGTGTCTGTTGAGTAGATCTCCATTGTAGCTGCAGAAGTGGCCTGTGGTAGCAACAAATTTGAGTAGTGTTTTCACATGTTCCATGTTGTCCATGCAGTTAGCAAGGCTGTGCTCCTTGCAATCTAGGACATCCAGCAATGTGACCTGTGCAGCATGGTAAGCATGACACTCAAAGAGGTAGTGACCCACCATTTCCCTGGCACAGAGACCATCCCTGTGTTCCCAGCAGTTGGGACTTGCAATCCCTTACCTCTGATCAAACCTCCTAATCATCATCCATAAATTGGACAATAGGAATGAAAGGGGTGCAGCAAATAAGCTGAAACTGCTGTCCACTCCTGACCCCTCTCCTTGACATAGCTCTGGAACACATTTCTGGAGAGACCAGAGATCTCTGGTTCCCACATTTTCCTTACCTCTCAAGTTATTATTTTCCAGTTAGGTACCAGGACCTCTAGGGTTCCTCTGGAAACAAGTTCTTGACAGTTTGGTGCTCCAGTCAGCTAGTCAGAAGATGTTGTAGCAGTGTGAAAAGTAAGACTCCAACCATATACTATCCATATAGGGTTGGAGGTTTAAATATATGGATAGTGTAGTAAACTGTTTATTTACTCTATATATATGATTATACAGATATATTTATAGAGTTGTTGATAGTTGTTCAAATATTACACTGACCCATGCTTCTTTTGTGGTACCTGAAGTTTGTTCACATCAAAGAGCCCATTTATAATTCACACCTTCATGAGTAGTGCCTCCCTGATTGTCCCAGTGTTCAAGGAGGAGTGAAGATCTGAACAGATATGAAACATCAAAAATGTCTGTTCAGCAGAGACACTGGTTGCAGGAATCAGAGCATCACATTTTTTTCTGATGACAATATCCTTAGTGTCAAAGTTTTTGCTTACCAGCATTCCAATCAGTGAACTTGTTAGCACAAAGAGAGCCCAGTTCAGATATGAGCAATGGGGAAGGGAAGAACAACATATCACAGTTTATGGTACAAGTTCCAGATACATAGAGGTCAGCATATGAGTGTTCAGTTGATGTGGGCACCTCCAATTTCAAGGCTTCATAATTGCTGCTGCTCCCTTATTGGCTGAATAAACTGTACAGTTTATGGAATTCCCCAAAACTGCTCCTCAATTGAGCTTCTGCACTGAGCCCTAACCTAAATAAGTTCTTACTGTATAACCATATAGTATACTCTATATTTACTCTATACCATGATTTTGCAAGAAAACCATATATATATGCATATACATATATGGTATAAACAGCATATATAGAGTAAGTAGATAGTATGGTTGAAGCCTTAGTCACCGGTACTTCACACTTGGCTCGATATACATGTCCGCCATACTGGATGAACTTGAAGTGTACACAGTTTATTTGCATGCTTGGTCAAAATAGACCTGGAGAACCCAAAACATATTAGCTGGCGACGGACATGGACGAGAGCTCCAAGGGTTCAGCCAGCCATAATACTATACTTGTATTAACATTTCGAGAATCTACACGGAAGATATGGACTGATCTGCTGCTTCAGTAAGGAGCCCTCTCTGAGTGTAATCACCACTTGTTAACATCCGTCGCCATACGTCCATTTCAAATACTTCCGCATATTGAGTTGTAGATAAATCATGTTGTGCAGAAGATTGTCGAATGTTCATAGTTATTCTCGCTGCCTAGTATTGCAACGCACAAAATTCGTGACCGATATTCAGGAAGGCGGCAGGAGAGGGGACGTACAGCAATGCTCGTGACAACAGCGGTTGGGCTGCAAGGTCGAAAATGTTTAGGTAAAGATGCCGAAATTCTGACAAATAAGATCTTACAGGAGCAATAATGAAGCGATAAGTTCATTTCCATATATTGAATAAAACAGATCAAATAGAAGGGCCACTGATCCGATTATTATTATGAGTTAGCAATGACTTGGTCGAAAGAGTTATCGAAAGCAGTATATACCGAACATTGCGAGGAAATATACAACAGAATCTCTAGCGATGATTCTTACTCTATGATTCATGAAGAGTTAAGTACATGTATCAACAATGAAAGATTGAAGGCGTACGTTGGGGATAAGTGCTGGTATTCCACCACTTTGCGGACGGTTAGCCCAATCAAAATGCCTGCGTGCGAATGAACGGGTAGTTTAGGAATAATCCAGCACCTATTAATAAAAGATCAGTGGCGAGTCAGAAAAGTGACGCACTTTCAAAAATCACGCCAGGTATCCTATTGATATATTTGTAAATCATGCGTAAGCGAGAGCAGTACAAAGAAAGGATACAGGCTGACCAGCCAATAAAAAAGTAATGTGGCACATGGTAGAGACAACCGGAGAAAACGTTTCCGCCCGGAAATCCTGACATGAAGTGAGCCAATCCAATAGCTATCGTCAACCTAAAGACATCGTCTACCTCTTGTGTTTATGAGGACTAGAAGAGACATGATACCCCAAAAAATAATTTCGACTGATGATGTTTCTGTGAGCTTTATACTTTGCATACGGGATGTTACCGTGAGATTTACTTGTCATGAGCATAGCAAGAAAGCGGGCCATTTTCTACAGCGGCATAAGCATTTCTTTGGCTGAGATCAAGATAAGAAAGTCGAACGATCACACCTTATCGTTACCATCTAAAATAACAAATTGACACGCCATTGAAGGTCAGAAAGCGCAGATCGAAAAATCACCAATAGTTATTCTTACATAATGCGAGGACTCGAAGGATGAGCATTATTTCGACAATGCCGAGAGAAACTACGCTGGGCCTTGAACCAGAGATTAGAAACTGACAGACATTGCACTGACCTCTGCTCACCAAGACGACCAAGTCTTCGCAACGCATCTAATATTATGCGATGTCAATAGTTAAAACTTTCCGTACTAGGGCATAGAATACGTACATCTTCGGAAATCGAATCATAAATACATCCTTATTTGCTGAGTAAATCAGATCTAGACTCACCGTGGAGGGAAGATTATATACAGTGTTGGCTTCCGAGAACAACGCCTTCAGTCCAATTATCAGTTGCGGAAAGGAATAACACCGACTGAAGCCTTCGAAGCTTCGGCCATGTTTTATTAACATGAATAAAAAAACAGCGGTTGAGATTGGACCTACAAAAGTGTTGACGGGATAACATATCGATTGACAAGAAATAAAAATTTTGGTAATCTCCACGGTAATCTATGAAATTGGTTAATTGAGGAAGAAACGAAGGTGAAATCATTTAAAGCCTTACGTCCACACTCTAGTGATCTGAAGGCCGAAGTTTTAGAAGATAAAAAGTCAACACTCCGACTATAATGCTGGAAAAGCTTGCCTCCGTGTTCAAAGTTAGGATGTAATCATATACAAGGACACTCTGCCATAGAGAGGAATTATTGAAATGTGTTTGCTTTCACTTCGGCTAGAGCTCACCAAGAGCGCAGCTAATGATGAAAATCGGAAATTAACAGCTGAAAGTCGACTCGGAAAGTATCAACTAACCGTTAACGTATCTGAATATTTGGAAGCTCTGTAATGTCTCAAAATCGTCTGCAACAGCTGCTAGCTGGGAACTTTCCCAAGAGGAATCAATCATTCGGCGAAGAAAGGATAAATCGAACGGCTTTTTAAACCACCACCACTTTTTTTAACTTTGGACATGGTGTACTTGGAAGTGGAGAGATGCCGGATGTCAGCGCTCTCGATAGCCAAGTTTTCGCTGAAGGGAACTGGATCCGATTTCCGTCCATTACACTCATCTGTCTCCTTCTGTCAGCCAGACGGAAAGAATGTATCTATTGCAATGACTTGCCCACTGTTTTGATGTCTCCGACATCAAACGGAGCTCAATAATATCCTATTAGGCTTGCCCCTAATCTTTTGCCACGATCCATTCAGCTCTTTACTGCGGATCAAAACTAAGAGTGTCTGTTCAAAAACAGAAAGACGATTGATATACACCTTCATTGGGCTCAGTGACAGGACGTAATCGCAAGAACGAAGGTCTGCAGGGGTGGCTGAGGATCGATGCTAAGTTAAGCAGGTGGGTGGGGTTCGGTCAATTGATGTATCTAAGAGATTGTATGAGGCCACTTCGACCTAACACGTTTTGCAGCAACTCTGGGACACACCATTGGCATATTGCATGCATTACTTAAACAGGATGAGACCCACGGACACAATGGATTACCCGGATTTGAAGGAAAAAGGTGAAGTTCTGAGGATCCAATCTTCCTCACTCTCTAGAAAATTTTCTTGGGCCCGCCAGAGTACCCAAGAGCGTAGTCAAATAGATAAGACTGTCAATGGAGCACCGGAACATAAAAGTATTGCACGTTGAGCCTAGCTCCTACTTATAATAAGTCTTATCTAAAATATTGGAATCAGTGTTCCATCGATTCGGCCCTACAATTATGAATGTGACTCACTGGAGTCATGGTCGACTGATAGCGCACGAGAGCACCCTGTGTCACGGGCAACGCCGCCCCAAGTCATCTGTTCGTCATCGATAGCTCTGTGGAGAGCATGCCAATAACTGGTTCTAACCTCTTGAACATTAGCCGACATACCAAAATGAAAGGAGTTGGCAATGATCGACTCCTGAATAGCGAATAGCATCTTTCTATGCAGAAGCTATTCAAACGATAGCATTTCTAATGTTGGTATATAAACTTCGTTTTTTACTTCTTAACTCATACATGTGCGAATCAGGGGCCTAGAAAGAAGCGGTTAGAGGCCTATGAGCATCTCAGCTGGTCAGAAAGAGCCGCACCTCAGAACATTTGGGCGCCTTAATTACACCATTTGCGCGCATTTTGGAATAACCTGAACCAGGGACCTGTTCCCTTCCAAGCTTCAAAAAGGGGACTGGGGTACCAGCTGTTACTCTCAAGCGTCGTTACCCGCTCTGGATGCGGCATGAGCGCAAGCACCCGCCCGTCTGGCGTCTGAACACCAGTGATACCCGCTGGGCTTCCGTTGGGGTTCAGGGGGTAAAGTTCAGTGGGCTTGCTGTCAGCATCCACATATCGCAGCGCCACCAAACCTTGAGACTCCAACGCAGATTGTTGCCCGCTGGCTGCGAATGACGCGCGTCCTTCCCCGTGAGCCACGGCGACAGGAAGTTTTGACCCAGCCATATCTCCAAGGAACACTGACGATCTGGTGACTTCGTTGTCGACGATCTCAACCATCGACACCCTTCCTTCGAATCTCTCGCTCCTATTCGACTTGAACTCAGGCCAGTTTTGCGCTCCGGGGATGAGTTCGCGCATGTGACTTAAGAACTGGCAACCATTACACACCCCGAGCGTAAAAGTGTCTTCGCGAACAAAGTACTTGCTGAACTCCGTACGCACCCTGTCATTCAGCAGAGCAGAGTTTGCCCATCCCTTACCGGCCCCGAGAACGTCTCCGTATGAGAACCCACCACATGCAGCAAGACCGCGGAAATCACTCAGGCTGACGGCCCCGCTGAGGATATCTGACATGTGAACATCGACGGCGTCGAATCCAGCCGCAGTAAACGCCCAAGCCATCTCAACCTGGCCATTGACACCTTGCTCACGAAGGATGGCGACCTTGGGACGACGGAATAAGTCCCTTAAAGGCGAGTAGGAGAAAGTGAGATCATAGAACAGGCCCGTATGGGACTTGTCTTGAATGAGATCATACTCTTCCTTCGCAGCGACAGGATCGTCTCGCATCGCCTGTATCTTATAAGATGTCTCTCCCCATATCGCCTGCAGTTCTGCCCGGGTTCCCTGGAAGATTGGCTGAGCTTTATGGATGATTGTGATGCCCTCATCCCCAGCCTTGTTGACCTGCCCAATAGCGTGAATCGAAGTCGACGGGAAGCCAGCATTGATGAATGTCGTCATGAGCTCGCCCAGCTGGCTGTTGCGGACCTGCACCACCGCCCCTAGCTCCTCATTGAATAGAGTCGCCAGAGGATTCTCGCGTGAATGCAGGGCATCGAGAGATACCTCCGCTCCTGCACGGCCAGCAAAGCACATCTCGACGAGAGTGGTAAAGAGACCTCCGTCCGAACGGTCATGGTAAGCGAGAACCAGCTCTGAACCGCCGGCACGCACATCCTGGCATCCTTTCCAGAACGCCTTAAGTACAGCCGGATCCTCGACGTCCGGAGAGATCTTCCCGACCTCCTTGAACACCTGCGCAAGGGCCGATCCGCCCAGCCTCTCTTTCCCTCCACCAAGGTCGAAGAATACCAAGCTCGTCAGCTCTCCGATATCCGTCCTCAGCTGGGGAGTCCACGTCTTCCTCACATCATTGACCGACCCAAACGCAGTGACAATCAGAGAAAGCGGCGAGGTAATGTCCTTCTCTTCTTTCCCATGACGCCACTTCATCGACATCGACATAGAATCCTTCCCGACGGGTATCCCAACCCCTAACGCAGGGCACAGATCCTGTCCTACCGCCTCGACAGCGGCGTACAAACCTGCTCCCTCGCCCTTCTTCCCTGCCGCACACATCCAGTTCGCGCTCAACTTCACCCGCCCCAGGTCCCCAACGTACGACGCAGCGAGATTGGTAAGAGATTCGGCAACAGCCATCCGTGCAGAGGCTGCAGGATTGAGAAGAGCGACAGGGGTACGCTCGCCCATAGCCATGGCCTCCCCAGCATGCACAGATGTGGACTCATCGTTGGCGAAGCCATACGAAGAACGGGTGACTGCAACGTCAGCCACAGGCACCTGGAAGGGTCCGACCATCTGGTCCCGCGTGACGAGCCCCGTAATGGAGCGGTCGCCAATAGTGATGAGGAATGACTTGGACCCAACGGAGGGGAGGCGCAGGACGCGGCCGATGGCTTCTGTAAGACGGGCTGACAAGTTTTCTTCAGGCGTCGTGGCGGGAAAATAGGCACAGAGAGAGGAGTCGAACTCCTTCCACGCGCCCACCCTCTCCCAATCTTCCCTGTTCATCTTCGGCGTCTTTCCAAAGAGCGTCTCCATCCTCAGCTTGATCACCTCTTTCCCTTCCCCATCCTTTGCGAGGCGATCGGTGACGATCAGCTCCTCCTCCGCCGTTGCGTGGCCCACGACCCCATAGGGGCACCTCTCCCGCTTCGCGATCTCCTCGAATGCTTTCAGCTTGCCAGGGGCAATGGCGAGAACATACCGTTCCTGACTCTCATTGCACCATATCTCCATGGGCGAGAGGGACGTGTCGGCAACAGGAACGTCGCGGATCTCGAACGTCGCACCGAGAGACGAGTCGTGCACGAGTTCAGGGAGGGCATTGGAGATCCCACCGGCACCGACGTCGTGAATGCTCTGGAGTGGATTCTCTCCCTCCGTGCTGTCTGAAAAGCTGGTGCAGGCGTCGATCACCTGCTGGCACCGCCGCTGCATCTCTGCATTATCCCTCTGCACCGAGGCAAAATCCAACTCGGCCGTGCTCTCTCCGCTGACTTGGCTCGACGCAGCGCCGCCGCCCAAGCCGATGAGCATCCCCGGTCCTCCTAGCACGATGATCGGCGCGCCAGGGGAGATGCGCTGCTTGAGCGCATACGAGGGGCGCACATTACCATACCCGCCAGCGATCATGATGGGCTTGTGATACCCACGTACCTCCGTCTTCCCGTCCTCAACAGGCACCTCCTCGCAAAAGGTCCTCCAGTATCCCAGGAGCCCGGGGCGCCCAAACTCATTGTTGTACCCGCTTGCGCCTAGAGGTGCCTCCAGCATGATGTCCAGGGCGCTCGCGATGTGGCGTGGGCGACCGAAATCAGTCTCCCATGGCTGCTCGAACCCGGGGATGAGAAGGTTGCTGGTGGTATACCCAGCCAGGCCGGCTTTGGGGTGCGAGCCGCGCCCAACGGCGCCTTCATCTCGGATCTCGCCACCTGAGCCAGTAGCTGCGCCTGGGAAAGGGGATACCGCTGTGGGGTGATTGTGCGTCTCGACCTTGATGAGAATGGGGTTTGGGGAGGGCTTTGAAGAGTGGTATAGGTGCGAGAGCGAGGGATTAGGTCCACCTTTAGAAGGAGTTTGGGATACAGAGAACGCAGGGGCGTTGTGACCTTCTAGCACAGCAGCGTTATCTGAGTAGGCAGAAATGGTACCCTGCCTACTGACTTGCTCCGTGTTCCGAATCATCGAGAAGAGCGAGCTCGGCTTCTCTTTCCCGTCAACGATCCACTTGGAATTGAAGATCTTATGTCTGCAATGCTCCGAATTGACCTGTGCGAACATGAATAGCTCTGCATCGGTTGGGTTACGCTTCATAGCATGAGGACCAGAAACGTAGGCTTGTACGAGATAGTCAATCTCATCGGGTGCAAGAGCAAGCCCCAGCGTCTTGTTCGCAGTGATGAGCTGCGCTTTAGGATCTGGACCGGAAAGGTCGATGGTGCGCAGGGGCTTCGGGGCACTATGTGCGAAGATGAGAGAGGTGGCAGGAGGGGAGAAGGAGATGGTTTGCGTCATGCGGTCGTGGATAAGGTCTGAGAACGGGAATATCTCTTCTTGAGTGAGAGGAGTTGAGTCCGAGGTATGAATAACGAATGCCAATCCGCGTTCGAGTCGCTCCACTTTGGAGGAAAGGTTACATAGCGCAGCGATGTCTGTCGCTTTACTGGACCAAGGCGATATCGACCCTGCTCTAGGGAGAATATAGATTGTATTTTGGTGCTTTTCCAAAGACTCCTTGGTGCCGGGGAGCGTAATGTCATCCCCATACGCGAGAAGGCGGCTGAGGATCTGCCTTGCAGCAGAATCAGGGTCCCAGAGCTCGCGTTCTGCCGCATCGGACCGGCATTGAACCAGATGTATCCAAACTGCGTCTACAGAAGCCACATTCGGGCGCCTTTTCTGTATATCTTTGAGCAAGGCATCGCGTTTTGGTTTCGAGATCGACGAGGAGCCCGGTAGCACCAGCATTTCTAGAACAAAGAAAGGGACTGAGATCCACAATCGTAAAAGAATAGAGATTGGCGTACTTTAGCTTCTACCGATATACCCCTTCTTCTCAGATGTTGAGGGCTCCAGACTAAGCTGTACTGCTCGCTTCTTGATAGTCCTCGCGTAAGTGGAAGGCGGAAAATTAGCAACCTGGCTATATCGGGACAGTAGCCGAATCGCCGATGATCAGTTCATCGACATCGCTTAGCCATGACTCATGACATGTGTCTATGTGTCACGGCACGCGGCACGCGACGCGCTGGTCAACGTGTCACCGAATATACGTGGTAAGTAGGAAGAGACTGTTCATGAATCCACGGGTTACGCTCCTCCGCAACGTTAGATTAAATATGCAAGCGTCATTTTTCTAATACTAGCCAGTCTTAATAGTAATGCCCATACTCATTAGCTCAGTTTATAATTGCTTAGAGTTCGATTATAAATGGCTCAGATAAATTTGATAACGAATTACTGGAGAATTGAGATTGATGTCTTCATTGTGCACGTCTACAGAAAATCTTCTGTTAATATCTCTACCTCCCTCATAAACCATATATTTCTAGTACGTCCGAGTCTTGAGCTCGTGTAATGAGTTTCAGACAACTCGAGGATAAGACGAGAGCCCAGAATTGTGGTTATAGCCTGAACGAAACACGCCGAAATTTGTCGATAAACCAACTGGCCAATAGACGGTTAATATCGCATGTGAAATAAGAAAGAATAGAGTCGTACCGGAAGACACATCCAAGCGACCGTAATCACCAGATGTACTGTGAATGCCCTGACGGAATAATTTACGATCAGCAGGCATTTCTTTTAAGTATAAGATGGCTCGCTTACAGGATATAATATGTCAAACTATTTTGGTCAATGATATATAAGTAAGGAATGTATGGCAGAGGTGTCACGGCACGCTCTTCCTTGAACTCATCAGTAGCCTTTTTAAGAGCCAATCCCAGTAATACTGCGTCAAACATCAAAACGAATGGCCAAAATGCGAACTGAAGCTGTGAAGCATCGAGGGTATGACACATGTACATACCCAGTAACGACGTAGCCACTGCCAAACACGCGTTAGTATAAAGGCAGCAGATAGTATGGATACGAAAGGAAACCCACCGCGCATTGATACTTCGGCATTGATGGCACAGTAAAGCATTCCACCGACTTCCACCAGAAGTACACCGAAGATACAAATGATTATCCTCGTGCCATTTTCATAGAGCGCGGATAATCTCATGGATAGTATTGCTGAGATAATATGTATGAGAATGATTTCATACGAATCGAATCAACTGACTAAGACGAAAGAACTCACCTTGGGATAGCAGCACAGTGAGAGTCGCACCTATTGGCATAAGTCGCAGACCGAGTAAGCCTGCGAGTGGTTAAGTGAAAATGCTAACTGAATTGGACAGCAGCTTACAGCTATAAATGCGCATAAATCAGGCTTGATTTCAGTGATAGTATATGGTGGCTGGACGAGCTCTCGAACGTACAACTATTACATTCAGTTAGTTATGTCCCGGAATAGATTGGAGGTTAGGAGGCTCACCTCTTCACTTATGGGCTGCTTCTCGGTCACTAAAACGCTATATTACTTCCAAACGACTGCAAGAACAATAGTATAACGCTTACGAATCCACTTAAAACTGGGGTCAAACGCTAGTCAGTGTTATCGCTTGTGTCAGAAGTTCGGCGATACGTACACGAGAACAGCCTCTCCGAAGTAGCGAAGCTGTGATCTATGAGTACGAATCCCGTCCAGACGAAGCTGCACACATACGGCGATGTAGAGAAAGTTCGGAGCCGACCATCGTGTTTGCTGATGTCAATGGCGAGGTGGAGTTAGCTGAGGTTGTCACAAAGGGTTAGAACGCGTCTCACACACCCATATGTACTCCACCTGCAAAGATCTCGAGTTAGGGAATCTTCAGAGAGTATAACTCGAATACAAGAACCTCTTACCTCTAAATGCAGCGTGCAGACTAGTCAACGTATCATGAGCCGCCCAATGCCATCTGAGAATCCAATGTAAACGCACTATGATCATAAAACGCAGTAACGGTTGCGGCCACTATGATGAACGAGTTAGATGTGCTAGTGTCTCCGTTAAATGTGAGCCCACAACTCACTTTGGCAAAAGAGGGTAAGCTGTATGTTGTGCATAAGCGATATCGTCGTGTTAGGAACTGACATCTTTTGCGAAGCAAAGTGAGGCTGAATAGCAGGAATACCGGTATATGGTTAAGGGAAGGCGGGGAAAAGAGCGTCTGTTATAGTTGATAGAGCGAACGAGTGTCTCCGGAGTCGTACGCGTACATCGTCCACTATTTGAAGGAAGCGGATCTTCGTCTGTATAGGCCGCTGAGGTCAACGCATCCGAGTCGATCAGCGAAGACTGCGGTAGTTCTCAAAAGCGGCAACGCCACATAAGTACTTGGTCGCGAGAAACGAATACGTTTCAGGAGGCGGAAGTCCGAGTTACCCTTAGTAAGGGACGAATCTTGTACACATTTAGAAGGGTACATACGATCCCACCGTTTCATTATTCGAAGAAACCTTGGAAACACCTGAGATTGTCGGAGGAGAGGCACCGTGTGCCTGCCAATCTGTTATCACCTACCTCCTTATCATTCAGGGTAATTTTCCTTCATTACAAACTGAATAACATGGCATGCTCACCGATTGGCAGAGAACATTAGAATCCATAAGATTGGTTTGTGGAGCGATCTTCGAGAACTGATCGGAGGTGTTCCTAATCTATATGCTTTTTTTGAATGAACATGAAAGAAAACGTTCATCGTCAACCCAGTTCTACAGACCATTTCAACTTCAAGACAGGAATTGACAGTCGGACAATACTTGACTTATTTTTCTTCTGTTGGGACAGAAGTGAACTAGACAGAATGTAATATATATATATATTGCTCTGAAATTTCCATTGTGCTGGGTACTGCGGGGTATTGAGATGGAATGAAAGCTCCGTTATATCATTGTCCCGAGATTGACGAGGCGAAGCGCGAGGACAGGAGACAAGCTTCAACCCGCCGAAGAGCCCAGGGCATCAATACATATTTAAAAGCGTGGGAACTTCACCCAAAATAGTGAGTAGGTACTCTGCAGGGGCCTTTAAAGTACTACACAATAGTCACAATCTCATGGCGGCGGCGGAATAGTAGACCGCCGCTCTTATATATAAGTAACCTTCGCTGTCTCGTTAGTACAAAAGCACGCAGGAGAATTTGAATGAATAAGTTCAAAGGAATGGGCATGGGGTTTTAAGGGTAGTACATCAAATGGTGTGTCCATTATCGACGGTAAGTAAAGAACATGTATGCCGTGCTACACGTACACAACTGCTCCTTGACGTTCGACGCAGAGCGCATCAAGGAATCGACGACGGGCAGTAAATATGATTGGGGAATGGCATCTTCTGGAACAAGGGAGCGACTGGTTGGTCCGGACTGGGATTCTGGAAGGGCGGGAGCGAGACAGGAATATGAATTACATTACAACGGTGGAAGATGGGGCGATACTATATCCAAGCAGAACGGAGGCTAATTGGCGTTGTCGACAGCTGGAGCCTTGGGAGCTTCGGCGGCAACAACGGGGGCTTTCTCGTCCACATATGTGTAGTTGGGAGGAGGAACCAGGATCTCCTCGGCGTCGTCTTCAATCATGGTGACGGAAGCGTAGTGGCTGTCCTCCTCGCGCTCGCCTCTGATGGAGCGGTAGACGACAACAGTGAGGACCCACATCATCCTGAGGAGAACTCCGAGACCGCATCCTGAGCGCAAGAATAGCACAGGTCAGTACAGTTTGAACGAGACAAGAAAACGTGTTTACATACCGAGAACGAATGCCACGGCTCTTCCCTCCCATACTCCGAGAGACATGAGGGCCTGCTGGATTCGGACCAAGAAACTGCGGTGGTTATGATGGTTGTACTGGTGGTGGGGGTGATGGAAGGGGGGGTGAGGGTGAGGGTGGGGAAGGTTATTGACCGGGAGGATGCGGACGGCATCACCGCCGCGAGTGCGCCCACCAATGCCCTTGAACTCAACGAAGGTAGTAGGCTTTCCGACGTACGGTACAATCTGGATCATACCGCCGTGGATCTTGTCTCCAGCTTGGAACTTGTTGGGGGTGGCGGGTTCGATGGCTGGCATTCCGAGTGCTTGTCTAAAGATGTTGGAGATCTCAACTGCCTTCTGACGCAAACGGGCACCACAAGGACGGCGCATGCCGGCGGGCTGGTGGCTCCCCGTTCCAGCAGGGAGCACGATGTTCGTCAACATAGACTTATGGTGCTCTGCGACCGGGTGGCCCATGCGGATGTTGGGACGCGCTGGGACATCGGGCATGCTCGACACCATAACTACGCGGAGCGGTACGGCGCCAACCTGAACTGTTAAGAAGTAAAGAAAGACGTTAGCTTCCTCTCGAGCAGATTGCACAGTATGTTCGGGAACTCACCCAGGCTAGCGCCAGCAGCGAGTGTTGTGATTATTGAAAATTTCATACAGGGAACTGCTAAAAAATGATATCTTCAGATTTATAGAGAATTTGTAGAGTAGAATGCAACGAGGAACGCACAAGCGGTGTGGATACTGTGTGGATGATGACTGGGAGCTGTCGACCTGGCGGTGGCGCTGTCCCCTTGATTTCAAACCCCGCCTTTATTATAAGCCGCCCGTACAACATGCCGAGGCTTCGTCAGCCTTGTTGTATTGCCACCATGCTCGAATCTGCTGGAACTTGTTCTGGCCGATTTCTATCACGACGGCTCCATCTCTGCTGGAACTTTTTTTTTGACTCTTACTGTATACATATATCTGCAGGGAGAACACAACGACTAAGTACTGAAGTCCAGAGTTTAGCGGCATTCAATACACAGCCTTTCGAGGATTTCGTTATCGAAGCGCTCTTGTGGTTGCCAGTCTCGTGCCTATTGGACTCTTACTGGGGATCACTGACTCTGCATTACTGTAAAAGACGTGGTCTTTCCTAATGCTCTGCATCTCCATTTGCGAGAAAAGAAGCTGGAAACATTGTTGACATATCGATGGGCTTATCAATTTCTATCTCACAGGGAGACTGACTGCGCCGCCATCGCTCTTAAAAATAGGCCATCACAGCTTTTTGGTAGTGCGAAAGCGGGTCCCCATTCCCTGTCTTGCCTCTCGCTCATTCAAGGATGGGTACGACGTACGTATGCAGCCAGGTCAATTGTGCATCCTAATAATTAACAACACTACGATAATTCAGCCCCAGAATGCCACAATCAGAGGGTTCCGCTGAATCCGAGGGATCAAGCATCGATACTGTAGGAGAACATTGTGAAGCTGCTGTTGCATCACCAAATGATTCAACCTGCACAGATGCAGATGCAGATGCGAGACCGGAGGTGAGTGTGCTCTTTTCGGAACCACAACTGATGCATCATCTGATCTATGTGCGCAAATCAAGCCTTGGACTAGTAGAGATGCTTTCAGTTATCCAATTAGTAAGGAAGGCGACTCTTGGGAGAAACTGAATGGGCTTGTGAATCGTTATGACAAGGGAATGTGCGACGCTTGGACTGATGAAGTGCAGAATTTACTCATTTTCGTTAGTGATTGCCTTCATCCACATGCTTCAGCTTCTTACATCCCAAGTTAGGCCGGTCTTTTCTCTGCGGTGGTCACTTCGTTCACCGTCGAGACATACAAAATGCTGCAAGAAGACCCAAGCGGCGCTTCGACGCGCCTACTCGCTGTTATAGCCACACAGCTCACGAATAACGCAACTCTTTCTATCGCGCAACACACTTCAGAGTCCTTTATCGTCGACCCAAGGGCCGTACGTGTAAACATATTTCTATTCATTAGCCTCACTCTCAGTCTCGCAACCGTACTGGCGGGGATCGTCTGCATGCAATGGCTCCGAGAATATCGGCGGTACGAAAGCCTCTCGCACAAGGACACGTTTGCCGTGCGCCAAATGCGCTACGAAGGGCTCCGTGAGTGGTATGTCCCGAATATCCTTTCGGGCCTGCCTTTACTTCTCCAAGCGGCATTGCTTATGTTCTTCGTCGGCATACTCGACCTCTTGTGGACGATGAACACTCAAGTAGCTCTAGCGGTCGCCATATTAGTCGGTTTCATCCTGTTCTTTCTCATCATTACGACCATTTTACCCGCCCTCCAATGCGTATTCACTCGGCATCCGTCACTGTGTACTCCGCAATGTCCTTACAAATCTCCCCAATCTTGGGCCATTCTTCAGTTAGTATTGGGTATATCGTCTGCGGTGATTCCCCTCCTGCTAAAGTATATGAGCTTCACACGATGGGCCAGGCGAGATTTACGTCCTAAGCACGAGACACTGCATCTATTATCACGCTCTATAAATTGGTTCAAGTACGATATTTACTGGCGCCGCCTACGTGAGGTAGAGAATGCCTTTTGTGATCACCTCGGGAACGAGGGCAACGACGTCGGCAATGGCCTCAATTGGGTCACTTCGACGTTTTCCGACAGCTTCTATGTTGTCCATGCAGTCCACAACTGCATTGCAGACCTGGGGGTGATTCCAGCGTTGAAGTCGGCTTCGCTACTCCGCGTGGAAAAGGATTCCAATCACGACGAAGCTATACAAGATATGTGCGAGGTTTATCAGGACCTTCCTCCTTGGGTCGCGGAGGAGGATGTGCGGCAATTCTCCTATGATCTTGCTTCGGCGATCACCTTGGATTCGCTAGCGTTTCACCATCGCTATGAGCGTCGTGAAGAGATGGTTCTCCACCGCGTAGAGCTCTACGTCAGGTTGAGAGGAAGGGGCCTTCCAACGTACAACTCTCTTGACCGCATAGCTCTCCCATGTCCTGATATCTTCATGTTCCTTGAGTCAGACTCTTCTGCCATTCATTTCTCTAACGGTTTGTCCTCTCTAATTCCTCATTGGCGTGGGCTTGGTTACTCATGTATACACTAGATTTACGGAAACAGCTTCTTAATTGTGTTACTAGCCTCCTCCAAAAAGACTGTGCCCATGGAGCAGATATATTGGCAGGGCTAGTCATCTCAGTATTGGTCTTCGATGACATGGAATCTGGAGTGGAAATACCAACATACATGTGGACTGAGGTGCATGAATTCTTCGAATCCCTTGGCTCGTGGATGTCTACAGATGTCGGTGATTTAAAAGATCGGGAGGAACAATTCACAGCATTGTTCACAACCGCTTTCAGTGATTTGGAGTGGACTGGACCGATAAACTTTCCTCAGAAAGTGTACGAATCTCTTGTTTATGCATGCACGCCTTTGATGTTAATCCTGGATCGCTTGGAGAATTCACGTGAAGAGGCCTACATTTTTCCTGACGTCAGCTGGAACCAAGTATCAATTTCAAAGGATATTCTCACTACCGTACGGTGCACGCTACATAAAATAATTGAAGTAGGATGACTCAAGTACTCGTAGGAAGTGAAGGGTGTTGGTTTACTTAATCCACTAATTGAAATCTTCTACCATATATTCTCTTACGGCGAAAAACATACAGAAGATGACGCCAGAGAATGCCATCTCTCTGAGCACATTCAATCTGTAACCCCGTCTAGTTGAAAACGCCCCATCCATCAAGAAAACGGCAATAACTAAAACTCCCAACACCTCCAAGCCTGGAGCTCCCGGCCCGAGCATCCGGTTGGTTTTGTGTCGAAATATGGGATAGTTCCCACGCATTCAGAGCACGACGCACGTCCAATGATGTGTACACCATGCGTCTCTCAGACTCCCAGGTCGTTCTAACTCTCATTAAGCGCATTGTAAGTCAGCGCTTCAGCTCTTGAACTGCTTGCACCGGACTTACCAAATGTATCAACACAGAAGAGCTCATTGGATAACAAAGTCCTTGAAATTCGAATCAGGTCCCTTTTTGCATCGTCCAGCGCCGCAGCGTGGAACATCGCGAAGCAAGGATCTAACTTTCCAGGCAGCTATAGTGTTTGGTTCAAGAAGACATATATTGCCATACTGTTCTTCCTGCAATGAATGATGAAGTTCCTATGGAATATGCAACTCAATCTCCCCTACTCCCTCCGCGGTATCCGCTTCCTAAAGATGGGGATCATTGGAGTAAATGCTACCAGATAATGCAAAACTACGATAAGACTATGTGCGACGCTTGGACAGATGAAGTACAGAACTTGTTAATTTTCGTGAGTTTTCCAAGGCTTCACTCAAACTGAAGCTGATGCCAACACCGACAATCCTGATCCTTAGGCTGGTCTTTTCTCGGCGGTGGTCACTGCATTTACCGTCGAGACATACAAAATGCTGCAGGAAGATCCAAATGAAACCTCAGCTTATCTTCTTACGCAAATCCTAATTCAACTCAATAACCAAAACTCCACGTCAGCTCTTCCCGCTCAAGCACCACCATTCACCCCCGAATCTTCAGCTATCCGAATAAATGTTTTTCTTTTCATCAGTCTAACGCTGAGCCTGGCCACCGTCTTGGCAGGTATAGTCTGTATGCAATGGATCCGGGAATATAGGCGCTACGAAAGTCGCCCGTATCGTGATTCCATCGCTCTTCGCCAGATGCGATTTGACGGTCTTCATACATGGCATGTACCGAGTATCCTTTCTGGGCTTCCTCTTCTCCTTCAGGCGGCAGTGGTTCTATTCTTTGTCGGGATTCTAGACTTCCTTTCTACTTTAAATTCTCAAGTTATGATAGCCGCTGCAGTCATCATTGGGCTGGTTTTCCTGTTCCTTGTCATAACGACCATCGCACCGGCTTTTCAGTGTATTTTTGCAGCTGGTCAAAACTTGAAAGTTTCGCAGTGTCCTTTCAAGTCTCCCCAGTCTTGGTCGCTTTCGACGTTGCTCATTGGCCTAATAAGGTTGATATTGAAGTACGCTCCTGATTTTCGTGGGCATATTTTGTCGAAGCAGCACACTATGTTGCAAAAGCTCTCGAGGACATCTAATTGGTTTCACTATGATGTGTGCTGGCATGAACTACGTAACCAACTGCCAGGACAAAACGACGAAGCTCTAGTGGGCGAGAATGATGTTCAGGACATAGGACATGGATTGCACTGGATCGCGGAAACCTTCATAGAAACCCCAAGTATTGTTCAGTCGATCTATCACTGCATCCGTGATCTCCCTCCCATACTTGCATTAAAAGCATCGCTACTTCTCTCTAGGACAAAGGATGCCAGCAGGGAACTTTTAATACAGGCCATTGCCTCTCGTTACCAGCAGCGCCTGCCTTGGAAGCCGCGGGAAGACCTGAAACACTTTGCTTTAGAGCTGGCGTCTGCGTGGACTCTCGAATACCTGGCACATTCGGAGAAAAGTTCTGATAATTTGTTAGTCTCTCGTCTCGAACAATACGCACGGATCAAAAATATTGTTCCTGCAGATATGATCAGTACTCTAGTGGATATATGCCTTCCATTTCCCAGTATCTTAGAACTTCTTGTATCAGGAGAGGATGCTGATATTCCTGAAGGTCTTTGCATTCGTTCTGCATAATCTTTCGTATCTTATCTCTGTCTGCAGACACCAAGATCGACCTTGCGGACTTCATAGCAAGTGCTTTAACGCAGGGAACTATACAAGAGGCAGAACTGTCCGCTGCGTGGATACTTTTAGGACTTGCAATTCGCGATGCCCGCCGTGGAAAACCTATCCAGGAGAACTTTTGCAAACCGCTACATAGCCTTTCAACTGCACTGGAAATATGGACGACGTCTGATCCTACCCTTACAAGAACACGCGGTGAATTATGCGTAAACAATATCGCTAACCTCTTCAACCTAGGATTGATTCAGAGTTCAAGGCGGAGATCGATACAGAGAAACCTTGGTCAATCTCTGACGCCCCTAAATCCGCTTCTCGAGGCTCTATATGCGATGATGGACGAATCTGGTCCCTCCGATATGTCTGCAGATATACAGAAACATGCACTGCTGAGCTTGCGTTCGCTCATTCAAGCGCAGAGCCAAGATATGTAATTTGATGCTCTATAAACTCTACATTTCCATCACCTTTAAGCTTCATGTTCTTTCTAGTTGGACAATCATACACTTGGCAAGAAGCCCGGTCATATAATTTATTCTAACGACCAGTGGCAAAAACAACTAGTTCTGAGCTTTTTTTGCCACTAGTTTTAAGTCTCTGATGCTCCATGTGATCAAATTATCACTGACATCGTCATAAGCACAAATAGGTTTTTAGCACATTCCTGCAGAAAAAATCAGAGTCTCGAACGTTGTAAATAATCATTTCATTCGTAACTTTACATTAAGCAGGAATTCATTCTTCACGTGTTACTGGACAGGTAGAGAAAAAAGCTGATATAGGTTTCATCAGGCATGTGCTATATAAGGTGCCGGATGATCAAGTGGTCAACTTGGCCTCGTAGTTTTCACCGGGCTCTGATCTTTAGATTTGAAGATTTGAACCCATGGCGGACAAGCTGTATCTGCACCACACTTCAAATTACAAATATGCAGCCTGAATCCTGTCAGTATACCAGTCTTAATCCTTTCCCAGTTTTTTGGTTACTTAATACTGAAAATTTATCTACAGTTTGTTCGCCGTTTTTCCTGAGCAACAAAGTTTAATCACGAATGCATCTAAGTACGTAGATCCATCTCAGGGCAAGAAAGTTTAGAAATTTCCCGGGCCGAATACCGAAAGAAACTCAGGATGCTAAGCGGTAGGGAATTCCCACTGGCACTCTGGGGAAGATATATACACGAGTCCTTATCGTAGCCTTTACCAGGCCCTTGCCCCGGTTCCATCCTGATTTCACACTTCCAGCATAGGCAACTCCGGGAGTACCTTCCAGCTTTAGGAACAATATGGGCCAGAGAAATTCCACCTTGCATGCTCCGTTGTGCGTTATCATTACAAGTCAGTTATACCTAATAATGGACCACCTCTAACTTCACTATTTTTAAACCAGTGTTTATGTTAGATGCCTCAGAATCCCGGCTGACGGCTCTCAACCTCGAGTTGTCACCCTTCCCACTGCAGACAATTGTGATGGAAATCATGATTCATATTTATTGCATTTGCCTAATTTTCGCTTCTACTGGGTATCCGAAGAACGGTGGAAATTCCGAACCTTTGGTACACTAGTCGTCAAACATCATCCACAGAACCCTCTAAATGGCTTGTATTATGTTTATAAAAGCTTCGCACTGGATGACGACGTACCCGCCAATTTACATCTGAAATATCTTGCGAAGGGGGATGCTTTCATTGTAAAGATGAGACCTGAAGAGTTGGACGAAAATTCTTGGGCTGCTTATGTGGATGTACCTGAAGAAATCGTCCATTCTTCACTTTTACGTGAAATGTTGGAATTAATGGCCTCGCCGGGTGTTCAGTAGGTCTCTCCGTTCCAAGTGTAAGGTTTAGCCCCATATAGTTTGAATTATTTTCACAGATTCTGGACATTGAATTACGACGAGGATCGATCGTACGAGCACTGGCCTAGTGAGAAAAAGCGTTCGTTTTCCCTATTGTTTTCTGAAGAGTGAAAGCTTCTAATAAATTGTTCCCAGGTGCATCACTACATGGTCAAGAAAAGGAATTATTCTGGGGCCGTATTGGATATAAGGAAGATTCAAGGAATTCCTTCGGATGCAAATACAAAGTCAATCCAAACTGCTGTATACCCATGCTAAAGTAGAGAGGTCCTATTACATCTGGGGTTCATCCTCTGCATGTTACTATGGACCCGGTTATAATTCACTTAGTTCCATAAGTGTTTTTTTACCAAGTGGTACTATTCCTTGTCTGAACAGGTAAGTATATAAAATTTCACATGGTTGATTAAGGCTCATGGTGCAAGTGTTTACAGAAGAGACACATCTGACAGAATCCCAGTCAAGTGAACCCTCCTTGAACAACTGCACTGCAGAGCATGCATAAAATAGTTGCTCCGACTCACAGGCATATTCTCGAGGTAAGACAACAAGGAAGAGTACCCTATCACAGAATGGAATAAAGGCTCATGATTAAGATGGAAAGATCCCTCACGCTAAAAGGGAGACAAGAGAGATAGATGACGCTTCTAGTAATTATCACATCGGTACGTTCAAATCCACCCGTTTTTAATCCTTTAGCAGATACGCGTACTCTCCGCCTTTTTCTACGGCCTTGAAGAAAGGCATTAGATTATAGAATTATGAATGCATATCCACTTACTCGTTTGTACGCTGGCCTTTCCAGAAAATGACAACCGCTGTGTGTCAGAGAGCGAGGCTTAACATAGATGTTACCACAGCTTACCTAGCCTGAATCCTCTTAACGTACTCCTTAGTTTTCGGGCCTACACAATCTGGAGCCCGATCGATGAAGACTTCAAGAGAGAAGGACATCATATAATCTGCGGAAGTTGGGGAGTCACCACCTGCAATCCATCCTGCGTTAGTTTTTTCAAGATGCTTCTCGATCTGCAATAAGATTAATTTAAATATCGATTCGATGGAGGGATTGAATTATAGAGAAAGAGTACGCACAAGCTTCCCATGAGCCTCGAGCTCCGGAACTATGAGATCCTTATCTAGTTGCGTGAAGACCCCTCTGACAACGGGTTTGTAAATGAGAGGAGAGTTATTCGGGATCATCTTGAACAAAAGTCGACGAACGAGGTGCTCCTGCAGAGAGCCCTCGGCATAGTAACTAACTGTTTGTGTAATGAGAATTTAGAATGAGAAAACAATAAAGATGATTCGAATTTGAAGACGAACAGTACACGTTGTCCACCCATCCAGACTCGGGAACGACAATCTTGTCTTTTCCGTACTTGTGGATGAGATACTCTGTCGAGAATTAGATATGATTCTGAACCCCTATTTTAAATAAACACACCAATAATCGCCCCGCTCTCTGCCACTGTTACACCTCCATCCGTTATTACAGGCGATTTCCCCAGAGGATGGACTTCAAGGAGTTCTTTCGGGGCACGCCGTTGGGAGTTACGCTTGTATTTCTTGATTTCATAGGGTAATTCCAGCTCCTCCTGTGAGACGAATTAGCGTTCATACACAGAAAGTTAGGATAAAGCCAGTACTCGTCAATCTAATGGTGACACATACCAATAACCAAAGAATACGCTGGGAGCGCGCGTTCTCCAGGTGATGCACGACGATGTTGGGGTTTGGAGCGTCTGACATAGAGATAGACAGGTAGTATTAAGGTCGAAAGGAAGAATGCTGTTTCAGCGAACAGTGCGCTGATTAAATGCACAATATTCTGTCCCTGGGACGTAGGGGTTAAGGGTTACTTCGGTCCAGGGGAGATCTTCCCCAAATCACTTACATAATTCATTTCACGGACACTGGTGCACTTGCGCGAAGATCCCCAATCACTGTAGTCCCTGCAAACATTTTGGCTAAGCTCTCCCTGAAGGGATATTTTTGTGGTCTGCTTAAGCTGGAGTCCAGTATATACAACAAAACTGTATACCACATGATTTACAGCGCTCGCCCACCATCGAACTGTGTTCATACGCAAGGAATTACTATCCGATTGGGTATCATTTCGAGTCGTCTGCGGGAGAGTCTTGAAATGATGTTATGTACAGATCACGACTCCGTGATAGCTAAGCGAGAATTGGGCAGTTTTACGGAGTGCGCCGAGTACAAAATCCAGATCACTTACGTACTCCAGAGTCAGGGGTCCGTGATGATGGAGAGACTTACGACATATTCTCTAATCTCTAGGAAATCGATGTCCAGAAAGCGAGAAAGCTATAAGCTTGAAATATTGTAAGTCATCCGTGCGATATTGAAGATGGCGAGGGAGCTGCAACTTTAAGCGTTTTTTGAATGACGCGCATGAACCTAAGTCAGGGGGATTTAACAATAAAGCGAAGTTGACGAAAAGGCCTTGTGGATCGCTGAATTAGCTGATCTGACCCCATTGAAGTTGCGCTTCGTTTCCAAGTTGGAACCAGTTGCGATCTACAGCTCATGTACCATTCCATATTCGCGCAGCGTAGTTTGGACTGAGTCCGACTTGTTCAAAGGCACTCGACAACATACCTTGGTGCAATGAGAGTAGTCACTTCGTACCCAATTCGTACCGGAGAACGGCTACATTCGCCTGAGCGCCACGCCCTGATCTGCGCTATTGTATGCCGCACGCATAGTGCGTTCTCTGAAAAGTAACGACCCCCGTCGAGCATATTCGAAGGGAAGAAAATCAGCTCATACCATCATCCAGAACGGAGTAACGAACCTACTCGATTCCATTCTTCTAGCAGTTTGACTGCAATGTTGGGGCGACTTAAGTAGAGAGACCCGGAGCTTAGCAAAATGGACCCGTGCCTTGCATGTAAATAATTATGGAGCCTAAAGTAAATTCATTCTTAATCTTAACATTGGAATGGACACTAAATTTTAATCCAAACTCTTATACAGCCGATCGCCCAATAGAAATATGGTCTCGCGTGAGGCTCGGAGAAATTTCTTGAGGCCGGTCTCAGATTTTGACAGAGAACGTTTCCTGTAGTATTGCAAGTACAAAGATCGCAAACTAGGCGCAAAATTCGAGCTTTCATTAACATTGTGATAAGTCCAAATCCTGATATGTGTTGTGGTGCAATGGCGAGGTGGCTGTATCCTGATGAAGTGGCTGCATCCAGACCATAATGCGTCCGCAGGCTAACACTTCGGGGGAATCAATCTGTAAAGGCCACTTAAATATATTTACACTTGGGCTGTCGATCTTATAACGGTTGACTTCGCAATTAGATCAATAAATATTTTTGATGTTCAATATCCTCTTATTGTCTTCTTTTGTTTTATTGTCAGCATCAAAGCTGTGGGTTTTTAAGGATGATTAACCCTCTTTTATATATTGGCCATTTGTTGTCAGCTCAATTGTTTAAAGGTCTTGCTATCAAGTTCAGCACTCACTATCAAAGCAATAACCTAGCTAACTATGTTGGCTTCCATAATAAATATTGATTCTACTTGATAAACAGTTTATATCAGAAATGTCTATTCACCTGTTGGCGGGCCATAACATGACATTCAATAGCTAAAATAGAAGCACCTTTTATTTGAAATGCCCACTCATCGCCCACTCATCGCCCCTCTTTTCGCCCATTCATCTGGTAAGGCATAGCTAGAATAAGTTTTATCTACCATAACACAATCAAGGGTGTTCAGGACCTTGTATATACAATGTGGCAGCCTCATTCATTTGACATACCAACTGTATGCAGGATTAGAAGATATTTCCGTGCATGCACATTGAGTCGGCAACAAGTGGGGCACTCGGTGGGCACTCGGGGGGCTATTACTATTATTCTCGTCTACAGTAATTCTCTTCAGAATCCTTTAACCATGCCTTATATGAGATTAGATATTTAAGCGGGTAAATATTCCAAGTGGTTCATCTTCTTTTGATATGTTTAGATCCCTCTAAATGTTTCTACCTTCCAAAAATAAATGACCTGAACACAACAGCCGAAACCTTTCCTGGTGAGGCTTATTGTCAGGTTCTTGATCACTAAGATAGTTACCTACCTTATCAGTCCTTTTCTATGGAGCTTATTGTCTTGAAGATTGAGATTGTTGACATTTATACCGAAATTTGACCTTTTACACAGCTTTACAGGTATCACAACCGCTATTATTTTCATTCTCCAAGTGTAAATATATTTAAACCGCTTTTACATATTGAAGCCACCGCAGTGTAAGGGCTTGGGATAGCGAGTTATATAAATAGCACGAACAGGTACTGGTTTGCTGGGATGAGTCATGATCATACCTGTTCGGGATGGGGGAAAGGGAATTCGCAAATCCATGTTTCCGGAGTATGTATTCTTCATTAGATAAAATACTAATCTGTTTGTAATCAAGGAGTTGTAGAACTTACTATTTACAGTGTACCAGCACTCCTTGTCACAGTATCACTCCTTGGCACAGTACGCCATAAATTTCTCACCACTTCATCTCTGGTCTTCAAATTTGGTACAAAGTTGCTCATGTATGGCATCTATGTCTAGTACAAAGATGGGAATATTTGGGCAAGATTTGGAGAACATATCTTGATGTATACATTAAATCATGCAAAAAACGGAATTTGATGGTTTTTATTTCCCCAATCGTATGCCCTCCACAACGAGTATGATCCTTATGAAAAATACCACAGGTACATACCACTCAGAGATGCATGTGTACCAGTTTTTGAGGCAAGCGGAGCTGAGCTGAGGGAGAAATAAATTTCAAGGAATCAACAAGCATTCGAGCGTGACAGATTGTGTGTATCAACAGGACGGTTGATGGGCGAGAGAGGACGTGGGAATGGAAAGATAACATATGTCACAACTGTGTCAAGGAGTGAATCTCATGACAAAACGATGCTCTTCGATGCACATCGAATTTAACCGCCTTCTTGACCTCCGTTGGCCTTGAAAACTCTACTATCCATTCTAGATATGTCAATTGAAAAGCTCATCAAGTTTTTATTTAAGATTTATTATTTTGGATGCTGTAATTCGAAAATTTCAATCATCTGTGACAAGGAGTGCCGGTACACTGTAGCTGATCCGTTTTCATCAACAAATCACGTACTCACCGAAGCCCACACCACATAATTCCGTATATACAGCACAGGGTTCAACTATCCACGCGGGTATTTGTACATGAAACGCACACTTACGATTGGTGGCATCATATTTCCCGTTCCGTGATACCAACTTTTGCAAGGTGGGAACAGACGCCTAGATCTCGCAGTATGCGTATTTTGAAGAGGAAAGAGAGCCATGTCAGCAGGTACAAAAGTCAAAAACGCCGAGCTAGTACCTACTTTCCTAGTTTGATTTCATGCGTTTCGTTAGCGGCATGTTGTCCTAGACCTTGGTTTGAGGATCTGTTGCCTGTTACGTGCGACAAGGCAAGCGGACACGTTCAACTCCCGTCTAGTTCAGTCGGGGCAGAAGACTGTCACAACGGCGTGCAGTGGCCTCGTTCGTGATGTCGCTTGCTTACCACGAAGCGTTTTCCTCTTCCCGATTTTTTGACATGCAAGAAAACGAATAGGCCGGTGTCAATGTCATAAGATCCGGCCCCGGGAGTAATTATTTTTAGGAGTGGTAAGACTTGCGAAGTTTTTGCGCTTGGTACCCCAGTTCCTCGGAAGCATGACTGAATAAAGTATAAATGGACCCTTTGCGGGGAAGAGGATGGGATAGGCTTCTAAGGTGCGGGGAAGGGCGGTAATTAACAAATGGCTCGGAACATTGAGAGAAATAAAGCACTTAAAAATGACCGCTGGTTCCTATCGTACGTTACCTGACGGTTCTCCCCATATGCCTGTGGATATATTTGCTACTTTTTGATGTGTAGTAGATAGAGAGCTTCAGTACACAGTTACGGCGCTTCCTCTCACAGTGGCGTCCGATTCGTCTCCAGCGCCGTCATACGTATGCGCACGTCCTCCACTTAGATGCGTCACGGTGGCTGGCCAAGGAATATATTTATCGTGATTTTTTGCAGTTAAACTGACGCGCCTCAGCGGCCTCCTAGGTCCAAAGTTAATCCTAAGTGCATATGCTGGTTATCAATCAGTGCTCGGCGAACACAACGACAAAGAGAAAGAAAGAACTGTTTTACTTTGTCATCAGCCTTCTCGGAGAAAGCTTTAAAACACTCGCTCTCCGCGGCTTTGGATCTGTGTAAGCAGCTCGTAAGCCTCTGAGCGATGGTCTGCGCTCAGGTGACAGTGGTTCTTGAATTTTACCCCTGGGTATGAGCGTCCGGGATGGCAAAACCGGAAAGGTATCGGCATTCGGAAACCACGCGGTCATGTATATGTACTTGTTTACCAAGACCAATACCCGGGGATTGCCAAGAAGAAACTGGGGCGTCACGCCTTACCGTGACAGATCTGATTCCGTTGATTCCGTTGATCATGATTTCGGAACGACGACAGCAACGACCACTGTTGCTTATGATTATCTTCCACATACGTGAACTTCTACTTTCTCGCTGTGAGAGTTGATATCTTTGTTATGCTGCTAGATAGGGCTATTGTCTTGCTGTGATATATCTCTGCTTTCATCTACATCTGATTCTCGAGCGCTGGGTCAGGTAACTCTGAGAATTTGAACGCCAATCATTTATCCATACCCGCCCATTGCCAATAGCCATTGCATGCATCGACCATACTGCGGACTGATCACCTCTGATGTACCCCAATCTCATGAGCAGGTGCACCTGGACCTGGATCCCATCCGTACCTATAAACAACACCTGCGGCCGGGTCATCAAGCTGACATTTGTGAGCCACGATGCGCGTGGGTCATCGTGTCGTACACACGCGGTTCGCTCGTGCCAGTGTAAGGGGAAAACGCGGCTCGTAGGGAAAGTCAAAGGGTAGAACAGTGTGTGCAGGGAAGATTGAAAGGGAGATGGTTAAATAGTCTGCAGTGTGCATGGAACTGATCAAGGGACGGCGGGCTGGGCGGCGAAATGCTGCGCGGAAGAGCGTATGTATAGCGTTGGTACTAGCGCTGCAATTATCCGGCATTTTGAGTCCATTTCCCTGCACCTTGTGATTCGCTTACCCGGCGGCATGTCGATGTCCAAGTCAAACAAGACATATACAAGGACCATATGGTAGGGATGTACATTGTTGGGATTTTTACTTGTCTTCGCCATATTTTCGCCAAGGATTTATCTGCGCATGGACAGACATGCATTCGTATACTCGCTCTACACGTACTACTATTACTTGTCACGATTTATTTATTTAAATGAGAGATAGCAAGTGCCACAATACTTCAAGTCACGGGTGCCAAAAGTCATTGTCAGCGTGAGGGACAAGGAACCGCCTCTGGAGGTCGGAAGCAACTCGGATGGTCCTGTCAGCTCGGAATTCAGGCCCTACAGGAGTCAGGGTGGTTCACCGTGAGTCATATGAGGGTCACGAGGTATGCAGTGAGCACGGCTGCGGCGAGGCAAGGACAGAAGACCAGCGGAAGCAAGCAAGCGTTTGGAGTTCGAGCTGCAAGTTCGAGTCGTGTGCCAATATTCGAACGCGTCACAGTGCGAACTTGAGCTTGAGAATACGGTGATTTGAAGTTCAATAATGGGTTAGACCCGTGAAAGCGTTGCTGAAAATCATAAGGTTCTCCGTTAATGACCACAATGGGTGGTCATGGTCTGTGATAGAACAGAAGGAAGTCACCGTTGCGAACTGTGACTATCGAGAAGGATGAGTACTCAGTACGAGAAAGCGCTGGTACCGCTATACAGGTCTACCCGCGACGAAACTAGGGCCGAATAGACTTACCTGCTGACCACGGTGATCAAGACTTAGAACTGGCATTGGACATAAAACGTGTAGATCCTTGTTGTGCGGAAGCTTGAAAGGCCCGAAGTCGGGAGTCAAGATAAACATAAGGTACCGCGCTTGGATCCGAGTCAGAAAAAAACCCAGTAATAAATGATAATAATAACACAGAGAGGTCATCGTTGAGCTTGATCGTCTTTATGATAGTCTTACTTGCTTAATTGTTATGTTATTATTGAAAGCGTGGAATCAATATCAGAACAAGGCAAAAACAAGGCACCGTACACTGTTGTGGCCACTGGCAAATTGACAAATAGACCTGCGGGTATCTTGTTATATCCAAAGGCCCTTATTGTAGCGAAAAGAACTCGTCAACAAGAACACTGCTATTGGTTAGAGAGAACCGGTAGCTAATTTATTGGTCAGCAGTTGACCTTGTGGCGATCATGATCTGGCTCTGTTGTAAAAATGTGTATCCTTGTCCGACGGAGTTGCAGCAAACATGTTCTAGTTGAATACATGGCCCTAGAAGGATGGGCATTACCTGGACCCGCTGTTAACTCTCCAGAAGGCAAAAGGAAGAACGGAAGATTCGATATCGCAGACCAGAGCGGCATTCCAGTTCAGAGAGACTCCCGGGTCCACGAATGTGGTTTGACTGAATACTGGTGCATGACGGAATTGGTTGTTCTATTATTGACAGAAACCTTCCAAGTCAATTCGAGCGATGGTTCCGCTTACCTTGAACAAGTTAGCCTGGCCGGATCTAATCTTCTTCGAATGTAATTGGCATGATACTCGACTGTGGGCGAATACGATCCAAGTTCTCAGTTAAGCACCGGGGGATTCCGAGCAGTTGAGTCACTGCAATAAATCAAGCGCGTTATTAAGAGTGGAGGGCACTTGAGGGAACAGGAATAGATTCGTCAGTTCCTGGGATAAACGAGATACGCAAAACCGGCGATAACATACTACTCCAGTGGTCAGATTACCGTGAGCCAAGTTATTTCAGGAGACGAGTGAAATATGAACGTACGATACCGCCGCGGGCGCGCAGAGCACTCAAGTCCATGCCGAGTCAGGCGCTGATAACCTCCGCAGCAAACATGTCTACTTAAAGCCACAGCGTACAAGAGCACGCTGCAAAGTGGAGCATAGCGTAGTATTAATGGAACACGCACTAATTGGACGATCACGATGGACGAGGCTATTTGGCATATTGCGTAGTGCATGCGTCAACGCAGTAATGTTCACTGCAGCGAATATAGCCCTGCGAGAGTCTTGAACGAGCGCGCGAAATCCTCGAGGTAAGAGTCACGAAAGGATCAAGTTCATCCATGGTTAGATCTGTGACTCGGAGAGAGCATTGAAAAAAAAAAGCACTGGCTCGTTCCGGAATAGCTTCCTGCACCACTAATTGATTCAGCCATAGCGTCCACTAGTCAAGTTATTCAAGAGAAGTAGTTGACTCACAGGCTTATTGTACAGATCCCCAGCAATTAGATGAAGAGAAGGACATGAGGAGCCGATGAAAAAAAAAGAAAGCAAAATCAAGTCAGTAATGAATTTATTCAGAACACGATGTTGGCGCACAAACTTGATAGAAGATCCTAGGAGATACAGTAATTGCACCCCCCAGTACTCGACGTGGAGCAAGTGACGCAAAGAGTAGAAAACATACTCTTGTTTGAACCTCGCGCAGGTGTGCGTACCTGGAGCAACCATACATACACCAACGGAAGTGGTGTGATGGTGGTCCTTGCTGTGGCTGCAAATAATGAGGTTGTTCAAGAAAGGATACTGGCGCCACTGACATAATAGCACACGATCCTAGGAGATGGCTGCAGCCTCGTCTCGGTGCGGAACATCACAGCAGTTGGTGAAAGAGCCTGTACACACGGTGGCCGTACACATAGCTATGATTTGAACCAGCGAACGTTCGAACTTTCGCGGACATCACTTGGAGCCCAAATGACGCACGGAATCAGTTAGGAATAGACTCTGGGCCTGAATCCTCGCGGGATGGCTACTAAGTCGGTGACGCGAAGGAAAATGGAGAAGCTGCCCATAGTAGGATACGAGGTGGTCGTAATCAAAATTTAGGATATGAAAAATGTGTCGGTTTAAGGATATTAGATGCAAATAGAGAACGGTTGACAAAGGATGGCTGGGACTTCTCGATGTGCGTTATTATTGTGGAGAAGGATGTTGATAGGGACCAGAGCCCCTCGATGCTTAAGGATTTCAGGAACCACCTTTCGATGCTTAAAGGAACCTGTAGTCGAGGGTGTTGAAGTCGATCTAGGAATGCTCCAATTGACGTCGGTGCCGCCTACTTACACCTCATTGAGCGCAGTTCGTCCTTGAGAGACCTGGATTTGGATATGGAAGGTGTGAGGAACAACGTAATACCAAAAGGAGTCTACATATTGGGAAGCAAAGACGTTAGGAACTGCGGTGCCGTCGTTGGAGTTCGAATGGTGACTATGCTAAAGGAGTAGGTATACGTACGCCTCACTTGAGTCTCGTAAGTGGAAGTCTGGAGACTGGCACCACTGCACAGCTCGTCGAATTGGGATCTCGAAGGCATGTACGCTATGTTAAGAAGGAACGGGTGAATCTTGACCGGGTCGATTGATTGCCTGTCCGTCTTTCCTGCACTGTGTATGTATGTATATAGAATCGGAAAGGTTGACGTGCACCGCCGAGGGCTCGTCAGTGGCTGGTTCACCGCGCAAGTGTGTGCTCTGCTGAGTGCGCGGCAAGTGGAGCATCCAGCATGGGTGAAATTCAGATTCTGCTACCGGTCGTAAGATTGCTCGACGAAGGAAGCTTAATGCCGTCGGGGGGACCCCCTGGCAACAGAAGCCTCGAGGCGGGGGTTGATGTAAGACTCGCAGCGTATGAGGTCGTGTGCGCGTCATCGTACAGTAGTGTGCCAGGTAAATTATGCCCGCCGGGACTCGCGTATGCAGAGCATCATCATGGTGACGACGCGCCGTTAACGCTGGTGACGCGCATGCCGGGAATAAACGCGTGACAAAAAAAATACCGTCACATCCCAATCGACATCAATTCAACGGAGGCAGTAACGTAAACAAAACAAAGCAAAAGTTGTTTATTGCACAGCATGCGGCAATCCCCGGGAAAATTTGGGGTTCTCCTGCCGTTTATGGGGCTGGCAATGCCCTTGGGGGAGGGGTGAAATTGATTTGATTTGATTTCTGTGAGACAAGACGGAATAACATTTTTTCTTGGGTGTGAGGACCCCTGTATCCAGGTAGCAATTCGGCTGCTTACATGCTTACCAGCGTCCCGTACCTACCCCACGCTGAGGACGAGTTTCGAAATTTGTATCTTGTCTCGCTACTCATCTTTTCTTCCACCATCTACTCTCCAGGTCTACCGTCCGACTCCCTCGTCCTCAGCGCCTCGTGCCCAACGTGTGTGTGATCCTGCGCACGCGTTCCGTCAAGCCGCGGGGGCTGCGAATCGACCGGTGAATTGCCGCACGCAGGCGAACCGCGCCAGACCAGTTCTAATCCATTTTCCGTATACACGCCTTCCCCACGGGACGCCCCCAGACTCGAGGGATGGCCACAGGTGGCATAATGAGCGCAGAGCGGGCCTGTGCCCCGCGGCAGGGTCCCTCCGATTCCGTGAGTCGTGTTTCTTTTCTGCATCCGGGCCCCCGTGCCATGGTTATGTTTATTTTAATATAATGTTGACGCACACCCTCTCCCTGCCTCTTCCTGTTCCCCCCATATCCTCACACCAGACGTCGTCCCCTTCGACCCCACAGAAGAGGAAGCACCGGCACACGCAGTCCCTTGGCCTGCTCAGCCCCATTGCGTCCTTCTCCAGTATTGCGAGCGAGCTCAGTGCCCTCGTACCGCCGTCGCCGTCGCCGCGCACCCCCCACCTGAACTACCACCCCACCCCCGCGACGCCGCCCCCAAGGCCCACCGCCCTCCGCTTCCTCCACCCGTTCTCGCCCTTGGCGTCGCCACAGCTTCAACTCGCACTCGACCTCGATATCGACATGCCGTCCTCCGGCCCCAGCCTCACCGCCACACCCCCCACCCCACCCACCATGCTCTCCCCCCCGCCGCGCCCCCCCAGCCGCTCCGAGCGCCTCCTCAAGGACACTCTCCTCCGCGACCAGACCGCCTCCTCCTCGAAGGTGACCCTCTCCCCCAAACGCCCGCAACTGCCGCACTCCCCAACCTCTCCTGCCACGCCCAGCAACAGCAGCGGCACTAGGACGCACAGACGGCGACACTCCCACGTGCCCCAGTCCCAGTCCCAGTCTTCGACCCAGCAGGACCTCGCTCGCGGGGCCCTCCTGTTCCGCAGCGCCATGACCAACGCGCCAAGCTCACCCGCGGGATTCGGCGCCAGCCCAGGGACGTATCCCACCCCGCGGTCCCCCGCCCCTGTGCCTGTCAAGAAGGGCTACTACGGCGGCGACGCAGAGTACGGGCTTCCCGCGTCCCCTGGAATGAGTCATCGCGGCGCGTCGCCCGTCAGTAGGAGGGGGGAGTCACCTATGGCGCGGAGGCCCGAGTCACCTATGGCACGGAGACCCGAATCGCCCATGTCCCGCCGCGGCACGTCCCCACGCGTGCGCCCCTCCTCCCCACGCAGTGCCTCCCCCTCCCCGTCCGCCGGGCGCGCACGGAGGAGGCACAGTGTCCAGGCCCGCCCAGACGTTCTATTGCGGCACGAGCCCCTCACCCGCCGCACAGGCTCTGGGGTGGCGGTAGGAGATACCCCCCATACACAGGTCCTGAAAGCAAGGCTGGAGAGGGTGTTGATGAGCGCGGGGGGTGTAGTGCCGAGGGAGTATCGCGAAGAGGTGGAGGAGGGGAAAGGGAAGGAGAGGGAGGGGAAGAGGAGGAGCACCCCGAATGAAGTAAGGGATGAGAGTGGGGACTGGGCGTGGCGAGATCGCCAGGTACGTTGTCTCGTCTTGCCCGTTCTTGTACAATGCGCTGACGAATGGCCCCGTAGACCCCACTCGTGTCCACCCCGCCACGGAGCACGCCTTCCTCTTCTTCGTCCTCGCACTCCCAATCTGCCTCTCACTCCCACTCCTCCTACCCCCACCAGCATATAACACTAACCGCCCCACCCCGCCCCAAATCGCACACGCGCGCACGCAGCACCACCGCCCCCGGCCCCTTACCCTCCACTCCATCCCGGAGTACATTCGGGACCCCAAGTCCAAGACGGGCAAGGACGTCCCCTGCACAGATTCCCATGTCTCTGCCTCCGCAACAGGAGAGGGTGTACACCCCTCGGACAGGGCTCACACCACCGCTTTCAGGGTCGAGATCCACCTCTTCCCGTGACGACGACGACGAAGAAGGTGAAGGCGAGGAGGCGGATGGGAGACTGCTCACCCCCCCGCCCACGCCGCCCGCCGAGGGGGAGTACATCCCCAGCCCGTACAAGAAACGCACGCACTTGGAACCCCGCTTCCCCCCCAACCATCCCTCCCACCCCGGAACGCCGCATAGACCCTCATTTAACGCACGCACCGCCTCCGCGCACTGCAGACAGATAGAGGGGTACGTCTCCTTCGCGAGTGTGGAGGGGCTGGGGGCGCCGCCTGAGCCGGAGGTTGACGGGGAAGGCGAGGGCGAGGGGGGGAGAGGCAGAAGGGGCGGACGGGGAGGGGGGTTGTTGGGGTGGGATTGGAGAAAATGGGTTGGTGCGGGAGGGGGAGGAGGTGTGGTGGTTTAGGCTTTGATTTCTTCTCTTTGCCTTCCGGAGGATTTTCCATTTCTTCCTGTGTATATGCTGTTTTCTTCGTGTTTTTGTGCTTTCTTTTCTTCTTTTCCGTTATACGGTTATGGGTTCGGGCTTTTGTGGTACATTATAATATTCTTTGTTGCTTTCAGGCCTTTGGTGGCTCTTACCGCCTTTTTTTTTTCCTTTTCGTGTGTGTTGGTTGGTGGCTGGTTCTTCGGAACATTGTTGCAGGTGAGTTTCTCTTGCGTTTATCATATGTCGATGTATGCTAATGATTCGCAGGTGTCATAGTACAACCCTTGTATCGTTTGGGGAACCGTGTCTCTGTTTCCAGTCTGCAGTCACATCAATCGTTCCAGGCACGTCGCTTGTGCCCTTGTACGTCGTTCACCCCATGTACATCGCTCGTCCCCCCATGCTGTCCGTCCCGCCATACGCCCCCAGTCTCAAGCGCTATCCCAAGCCCAGTCCTATTCAAGCCAGTCCAATCCCATCCCATCCCACCCATCCCATCCACGGCGCATAGGCGCCTACAATTTCATCTTCCACGCTCCATTTCACGTTTCGACGCTCCACGCCTCCTCTACGACCCTACTTCAACGCTTCCACCACGACTACACTTCACTCACGATACCATGATTCACTTACAAACGCCCCGGGATGGGGTTCGGACTCGGGGTTGCGTTTCTCTCAACGGACTGGACAGGGCTTCTCAGGCTCACAAATACTTGGGGCTCAAATGCGAGTGGTGACTCAGGCCTTGCCGTTAGCGGCGCAGCAGGCTTACGAACACGGGCGGTACCCAGGACTCGGACACGTAGGGCATTTCCGGTTGCCCGAGCAGCGTGTCACGCTGGCAAATACATGCGTCGATCCGGATGCGCACAAGCGAGCGGGATGACTCTCCCTCTCGACGCCCATCACATCACCACCACCGCTTCTACCTTCTCCCCCTCCTAATACTAATACCTCTTTTCATGCTCATGTATCCTCTGTTATTATTGTTGTATGTACTTTTCTTCCGTTGTACATACCCTGCATTGCATTGCATTGTCACTTCTCCTTTCCTCCTCTCTCCCTCTCTTCCCTCTTCAACCTCTCCTTGGGTTCCTCATCATCATCATCAAATCATTATAGACTACCGCATCCAGAAAACTCGAATCATTATCTACTACTACGCGTCCCATACATATAGTACATTTTTCTCTCTTTCTTCTCGTTCTATTTCTCGGTCGGGATTCGGGAACTTGTAAGTACGTACGTAGGATACTCTGCTAATCGAATTCAATCAATCAATTACACCTGGTGTGGGCGTGTGGGATTGGGGCTGCGTTCAACACCGCCCAGTGGTGGATATGTTTCATAGCAATCTTACTTGATGTGGCTACACCTGGGCTTCGAGCCTTTACTTAGTACATATCGTGTGCACTTGGCACTGCAAAGATCTATTCTAACATTTGGCCATAACGGTTTACGAGCGTCTCACCATAGCGCACTGCACAGATAGCAGATACCGCCTCATCCCATCACCTGACCCTCGCAACTTGTTGCCGTTCCTCGATCATTGTACAGTACACTTACGTTTTGTGGCAGAAGACATACATACACGGGGATGCCCACCGCGCTGTCAACTTCCTCATCAATCCCGTTCGCCCGGGCTTCATTCGCCTTGCAGGTAGAAAACGACAATCGCTGCATACACCCATGCTCAGGACAAGGTTTAAACAAGGCAAGCTTCCCTTCGAATCTTCTAAACTTCAGACCCTGTGGGCTCCCACTTCATCCAGGGACTTAATTTCAGCCTCGATGGTGGTGCCGGTGGCTGAGCTTCGCATCTTCGAAGTTCGATACAGACAAACGGACTTTGTAGGCTATCTCACCCAGAGCCACAGATACGATTCACTCTGCACTGAGCTATTAATGAACTTGATCGTGTACCCAGGAACGTCCGGTGCTGGGGGTGGGGAAAAATATTTAATGCTTCCCATGTTGTGCTATATCGGTTTCGGTCGTTGTTCATGATATAACATAAGCCTATGTATGGCAAGTGTCCCCCCGAATGCCAGCGCACGTTGTTACTTTTGGTCAAGGAGAACATGTAAGACCAAGGTCACCTGGAATGGGTAGATATCCTTGAAAGTTGCAAAGTAGGCTCGTGAGTCGCGCCATAGATATCCCCACATCTATCTTGCTTACTTGATGTATAGACCCTGCAGTCCTTTCTTTAGACCCATCGGATAAGAGATAGGTGTGCCTGCGGCAACTTGCAGGCAAGCAACGCTGAGGTAACTCTGACTCGGGAATGAGCTTGGTCCATATGTTACTTGTGATTCCGACCCTCACTTGAGTTGGACACTTAAGCATATACAGTCGTATACATCCGATCCCCTGCTATCAGCGATCATGGATCATATCATCATCCCATTCGAGGCTCAAGTTCTGCGAGTCGGGAAAAGAAGACCTTAAGAGCCAGCTGAAGCTGGAGCCTTGGGCGAGCCGTCGACTCCCGCCCTCAGGTGATGATTGTAATCTTCCTCTATGCCCACTGAGGGTCGTTCCGCGGTACACCTGATAGATAACATCATCGATAGACGCACTGTGTGTATATAGTGCCCACTGCACGCTCTGAGCGACGGTTCATCGATGATATCATTTTCGTTGATTTTCCCTGGAAGTGACATGAACATGTATAGCAGCGTGTCATTAGAAGCTCGTCCCATGATTGCATTCTTCCGGGAGGTAGAAGGCAGAGAGGGCTTCTATTTCCATGTCTTATGGTTCGTCTTTCATTTTGAACAGGTTCATTCAGGCCAGAAGTGAAAGCGCACGCACGAATCGGACTCACTCTCTCTGCATGAGAAGATAATGCATGTCGAGCCGTCAAGCTGGGAATGCAACCCTCGATATTTCATTCGCTCAGGCCATTGCCAATAGCGGGTCACGTGGACACCAGTCAACCATTTGTAGTAAAGTTCAAGGTTTATCCAGCCCGGAATATGCTTGCACCTGGATGGCAGCATGGAGATATGTCGTCTGGACGCACCCCCGGCCTTCATGTCTCGCCCCGAAATCTCTCTCTCTCTATCTCGTCGATCGCCGATGATGGACATGCCTGCTTCTCGCCAGCTCATGCCACGCGTGCGTGATACCTGATATTACCTAAGTGAGCATTGCGCCCATGATACGCCCGACATGACAAAAGAGCGTTTACTTCTGGTGACCGGGTAGAGATTAATGGATCTTGAGCAGCGGATCATGTAAGTTCGACCCCATTCTTGAATAGGTGATATGATCTAAAAAGACATTATTGCAGAGAGCAGAGGTCGATCTGCAAGTCGGAAATTTGGGTGAGTACCAAGCTCGCTGGGCGATTAGTGCCGCGTCTATGTCGAGTCAATGGGTTATTCCGCTCATAATTCCCGGCTTTTTTCCGGGTGTGAAACGACAAGGTAATTCATGCAGTCCAACGGCCGATTGAAGACTTTTCTTCCTAGTTCTCTGGTAATTTCCGGGCATTTCTAACTCCCAGTGTCTCTCTATTGAATGAATCTGTCATTGAATTCGAATGTATGGTGATTTGCTTTCTTGCAAGCCAGCTCTAGTCGTCTGGTGCGCGCCTTCAGTGGCGGAAAAGAAAGGATTGATCGGCAATTTCCGGCCCATAAGTACTAGCCTTGACAAATATGCACACATAGGCACGTTACGCATTCAAGCCGCGGCTTTGCCGGAGATCGGATTTTTCCGGAGCACATCCTTTTCCTGACATCCGTCGACAACCACTCTGAATCTCGACGGTCCACAATGGGCACATGTCGCTGTACAACTTCACTCGCTCTGAATTTGATATCGTTGAAACCAACAAAATTGGGATGATTCAAACGAAACGTGCTCTCGATGTTACAAACTATGTATCAGATTGGAATATGGACCTGTAAGTCCTCGCGAAAGCTCAGTGTTTCAAGTGCTTACTGAAGGTGACTTTCGTGTTTGCATCATCCTGTAGCGAATTGAGGGGAAATGCTAGAGGTTAAGTTCACCGTGATAAGCCCACAACCGAAGTTGTATCCAGTATGCTAAAATCCGTATTTTACGGAGCCACAAACAAGACGTTGCCGTATGTTTTACTATATGTCTGATATTTTCATTGCATTTTTCTCAAATAGCAGATGATCTCAAAGCTTCCAACTGCGTCCTTCTGCGTACAAGTGTTCTCGTGAATGCCGAAATCTTTATTCCTACTGCGAATTGTATTTTGCTATTACCTTGAATAACTGGTATGTTGAATATCCGATGTTCTTCAAACTCAGTACTAGTACGTATTTGCATGCTCATTATACTCTGTGAATAGAATATTGAATTATCTGATTTGAAGTAAGAAAGACCACAGAACGCGTTGCGGTATTGTTGCGATATGTAATTGAGAAACAATCCCGTGCATCATCGTAAGCCGACCTTTTCCAGACCTTTTCATAAGGTTTCAGAATTGGCTTCTGTTGGGCGTCTATAACTCATCCTTGTACCCGAGTCTACGTTGAAATTACGCATGACTCTTAACCTTCTCCTATCACTTCTTGAGCGTCTCGCCGGGTGTACGGTAAGTGTGGTTACCATGATCTGTCAGTGTTGGCGCTAATTGATAACGAACATAAGATCCAATCTTCCATTGCCATTGCCAACAAGTTTTATTTTTGCTCTGCTCTGCCACGGTCTACAACTAGCTGCAAGTAACTTCCCAGCACATGCCTTGTGGAGTTTTGAGCCTCATAATGAATATGAAGTTAGATTGAAGTATGAAGCTTCTTTGCGCCAATGTTCACTTCGAGATTATTATCGCGCATGTATCTGTAGGGACGCAGCGCAAATGCATTGATCCATGCTGGATTTACATATACAATGATGAGAACCGTCAGGTTCCATCACGAATTAGCGATAAATTGCCTCCCTGAGGTTCATCTTTGCGGCTTCTGGTGTTGTTGGGAGTTTCTCCTCACAGTGCACGCTTATACTAATGTGGGATGAGGTACCCTGCTCCGTTCCACCTCCCATCTTCCTCCCCTGTAGGGCTCAGTGACAAAGTTCGTGTTATCAGTGACAATTATACAACATCTCAGGCTCACTTACTTTTTTACCATAACAGTAATATTACGTGCCCAACTTCAAATCCTTGCCATATTTTTTGAACCTCTTCGCCATTATGTCGACAGCCAGGGGCGATTATGAAGAAAGCGTTCGAAGCGTTGAAGAGTTGCCTGTCTATTCTCCTCGAGATGTGCAGCAGCTAGGCCGAGACGCTTCCTTTCCGACGCTTTCTTCCAGAGGAATTCCTCAAAATGAGCGAGGTCAGATAAGTGCGTTTTTTCATTCATTTTATAGTTGCTTGGATTACGGAGCAAGCAATTTTAGAGCGAATGGATAGCACGGTGGATTCGCCCTCATTCAAATTCGTTAACGAATTCTTCGAAGCCAATTCGGAAATAATAGCCTCACGATCAGGAAACATAGCAGACAATGCCATTGACTTGAAGGATGTCGAGGAAGCACTTAATGGGTTCACAGAAACAGCACAGACCCTAATTAAGGGACTGACGGCTTTGGGTAACATACACCCGTTCATTGGAGGTGAGTCAAGGTTTTTTTGAACAAGTGCATCATACACGCGTCTAACGAGGCTATAATCAATCATCAGTCGCTGTTGGAGCATTCGTTTTGGTTGTAACATTGGATCTGAGTAGGAGGGAAAACGACCGAAAAGTTCTGGCAGTCAAGGTTCAGATGCAAGATCTCATGGTGGTATTCTTCGAGTAAGTCCGTTGAAGTTCTATCGTTACCCTCTCTGACCGTATTGTGCATTAAGGCTCAGGAATGTCCGTGATCCACAAGAACGAGGAGACGATGGACTGACTATTGTTGAGCGTCTGCAAGGGCTTATGTCGGCCATTGCAAAAGATATCAAAGCATGTGGGTCAACGTGCGATGCATATATGAAGAAAAATATTCTTGGTTAGTACGCTTTTCTCTTAAAGGATTTAATATAAGTGCTTATAGAACCTATAGCGAGAACCATAAAGTCAGGTCTATACGAGTCGCGACTGGCAGAGTTTGGATTGCAATTCGTCGAGTATCGAAAGAAACTCCTACTTGCTTTGGCTCTTCATACCGCTGTTGGGGTGGATACAGCTAATCAAAAGCTCGACCATCACCATCACCGTTTGCGATCTATGGAGAAAAAACTCGACATGATATTACTTTTCCGGAAGCTGGACACTCCCCGCGAACGGGACATGCAAAAATTCATCGATGACAACGGTGGTTCAAAGGAATGTATCAGCAGCGATGAACTCTTAGAGGGGCTCATAGCCAAGAGTGGAGAGACCCTATCCCGCATTTCTGGTCAGGAAACAGGACGACGTTCTAACGATCTCCCGGAGATTCGCAAAAGACTCTGGAAGGAGTTACAGGAGGACATTGACGACGCCTTAAATCGGAACTTGGTATTGTTTGAAAGAAAACTGGACATGCAAAGCAAGCAGCTTTCCGACACGGTACAAGAAGAATCAGAGCATATCATCAGTACTCTTTTATCCGGTGCTCACGACCGCATTATCGATCCTGTGAGTAATTCATCTTAATGCTTGCACTTCGACATTCTGAATACATAGTTTCGGTCAGGATCTGCAAAGAATTTGGAAAGATATGGTACGATACCATCTTACCATAAATATGAATGCTTTTCCGATTTATATTATTTCTAGGGATGGAAAGGGAGTGTTAAAGCCCGCCATTTCGTCCTTGCTCTCCATGATTACTATACAGATCGCCTAACCAGCTCAGCTGCCAGTACTCCTACCACAGACCGGAGTTCGTTCTTGTCAACAGCCGTTCAGCCCGTCCGCACACCGACGAGATCACCATCTATGATTATGAAAAGGCATCAAGACGATAGATGGGCGCTCTCTTATATCAATGCTACTTATGTGCAACCCATCTTGGAGGCAGTGGATGACGATGGTACTGGATTTATTAGTGTGAAGGAAGTGAATGATTTCGTTTCTTCTCGTCCTGGGAGTTGGAGGTGTGTCACGACCCTCACTTTTGCTGCGAATATTATCACCTTATTCAACACCATAGCTTGCCTCATTGGATTGCATATTGGGCCGTAGGTTGTGCTTTCAATGATTGAAACCAACACACCAAAACTAACTTCTCTGTGAAGGATGGCAGGCGAGTATCTCGCGCTACAAAAGCAAGATATATTTGTTGATTCAAACTATGTTCAAAACTCTTGAATACGTCCTTCCATCAAATCGACGAGCTGTCGATGAATATCTTTTTCACCCTTCTTTCTGGAGGATCGAGTTGCTTCTCAGATCTACGCGCTCTGCCAATCGCAAAGTCCTATTAGATCCCGACCTCTCAAGGATCACAGAAACGTATGCGAGTTCAGAAGAAGAACGGATTGATACGAATCTCCGAGATGTCGCATATGAACTGGATACGCCAGCGACGGTGTCGTTGATTACGGGGGTTGGTAGGATTGAACGAGTAAGTTCAAGTCCTTCTATCTCGAAGATGTAAATATTGACATGAATAGTACGTATTTCCTCTCATATATCTACTTCTCAGACGGCATTTGAAAGTCTTGACATTGGCCTGCAAACATGTCTTGGACACCGAGGAGTTTACCTCTCTGAATGATTCGCTTGTCTCGGTTCTATTGACCGTTGATTATCGCATACAGAACCTCGAAGGTAAGCTTATAGAGTGCCCTGTTTTCAGAAGTCCCTACTGACCTCGTTGTAGCTGTTTTCAAGCAAACCCATTTGGACGTACAAGCTAGACTGGGCAACTTTGCCTTCGGTCTTGTGAGTAAATATTACTCATCTTACTCAAAGGCCTTGAAATGTACTAATGAAACCAACTGGTCAGTTTCAACTATCTTACGGTGACATAAAACGAGTTCCAGTTCAGAACTCTTTCAGCCTGTGGGCCGATGAAGAGGATCCTGGAGCCAATACGAATGACATCATTTCGCGTGATGTATTGAAACCATCGCTTGCTCAAATACCTTTGCAAATCCTGAAATACGGCATTCAGGATGGTTTTAGCTCAACAGATTATTATGAATTCGAAGCTGGGCGCATGAACGGAACAGAACATCCTATCCACGGGACATGGACCGGGCATTACTCTCGGCTTCAAGGAAAGGAACCAATCACCTTCGTATTGCGTGTTTCAATTCATACATCTCCTGATTACAAAACAATAATGGGAAAGGGTGAAGACTACTCGAGTACCTTTCAATTTTTGGGAAGCATCAGCGACTGTAGGAAGGATAAGCATGATTTTATGTTCGCGGTGGAAGAGGATGATCTTCACCAGAGATCCTGTACCGGAGTGTTAGACACTTCTACGGACACGATCACTGCTTGCTGGAGCGACAAGCGAGCAAGAGAAGCCCCAGCAGACATTGCCTACCAGAAATTCCAACTTCGACGCCTCCATCCATCCCTGCTTCGATATCGCTATACAGAGGCAGAATTTGCTGAAGACCCCGTGCGTTCGCGTTGGGCTTTTGCATGCTCTGCAGCTCTTCATCTTACACAGGAGCGTCTATGGTCGCGATGCTTCTTTCAAGCCAGGTTCTCGGAGCGAAGACGTTTTGTTGAGCTTACCACGCGTTCACTAGTTGTTAGCATGGGGCTTACGCCTCAGGCCCCACTTACTGCCTTCGAGGCAAGAGAACTCGAGCGTCTGAGAAAAGACCTCAATCCGTCAGAAGCTCGTTTTTATCAAGCACTGTCTTCCTTTGAGATTCAGAAACTGCCCTGGCATCCGTGAGTAGCGCTATCATTTCATTGACAATTTCGTTTCTCATAATTTTCGGGCTAGGACTTGGGGGTGTGATTCATGCGAACGTAGAATCACGAAAGCTCGGATTATATGCATCCAATGCATGAACGAGGATTTATCCGATAATATTGATCTTTGCGAGAGTTGCATAGACAAATCGCCGAGGAAAAGGGGATTTTCCCATGATGCCGTTCATGATATACTGAAGGTTGAGCAAACATTGCACGATTATCATTTCGCCAAAGTCGTCGAGACGGCTCGAACCATAATTACTCGGATCAAAGCTGCTTTTCGCAATAAAGAACCATTCAAATTACTATCGGATAAGGATCTTCAAGGTTGCTTGAACATGGCTTCTGTTGGCGGAAATATAAGTCCTTCATGCAGATGTTGCAGGAAACATGTATTGCCACCTTGCTGGGTGTGTGTACTTTGCAGTGCGTATCTCATCTTCGATTTTATTCGAAATTGTTTGCGGTAACTTTCATTTCCAGCTAACGATATATTTATATGTCAAGAGTGCGCACCGGCAGGGCTTGCTGGTGAAGCAGTTCGCGATGGACACACATTAGCCCATCCATTGGTGAGAGTTCTGAACAGCTCTGATATTAGTCAAAACGCCACATCAGAGGAAAGGCTATCCTCTCTAGAGCAACGGCTAGCGAATCTGGAATTCAAGTTGACAGAAGGATTTTCTTCGATGGAGTCGAAGTTGGAACAGCGAGTATTTGCAATAGAGTCGAAGATAGAGCAGCGATTTGCGTCTCTGGAAGGGCGGGTCGAAGCCCGTTTTAATGCCCTGGAAGCAACTCTTCATCAAATAGCTGCTCAAACCTCTGCATTACTACCAATACACGGCCAAGTATATAAAGAGAGTTTCACCAGTCCAGATCGATAACTTTTCGTACACCACTTTCCATAAGTCACCTTTATGCCGGGGATATGTCGTCGGACGGGAATTTGATAGTAGTTATTTCAATATTAGGTGCCGTCGACTCTGGATTTTCTTTTCTTCTCTGAGATGGACGTGAATTAAGCCTATAGACATAATTTAGTAACTTAAGGATTGAATTGTGTAAATGCTCTCACAGAAGCACTGTGATACAGCGGGAGAATGAGTTTATGATAGAGGGTGTAAACCATATTTGAGAATGCTTACACAGGGTGATGATATATATATGGCTCAAAGTGAGATGGAGGGACATCCTATCACAATGCCTATTCAGTATGCAATATGACGAATTTTTGGGTTCCCAAGGAGGAAAGGCGAACCAGAAAAGTATATTCGTTGGTTTGCACATGTACATGATCAAACTTCCCGCTTGGATAACTGTGATTAGTATCCCTCGACTGACAATAAAAGTAAGAAGCCGCTGTAAAATCATTTGCGTGCTACGGAATTTGTGAATGTATTAGGATCAGTGAGTAGAAGCCGAGAATTGCGAGCAATTTACCTTGTAAAATAAGACCTTATTCTTGCGAAAGTCCATGAAAGGCTTGCAGTTACGATGATGTCAATGATAACTGTGATCACATGGAATAACAGTATTTCAATCTAAAGACATTTAGTCATTGGATATAGAGTTGTATGTAAATCTTACTCTCACCTTGGTATCTGTCCAATGGAAGGTATCGGCAGGAAACTCTTGTGATGGACCCGACACACCCACTGAAATAATGAGTATTCCATCGACCAAATAACGGCGGTCACATACGGGCATCAATCGCTGAAAGTGGACCCATTTTAGCGGAGCATTTACCGAGAAAGAGTTCCTACCAAGCATTCCTAGACTGAGTATAGCCTATAATCAAGGTAAAAATTTACATCTTTTCTGGATCACGAGGACATACAATTATTCCGGGTATCCACCGATTTTTGGTAACTGCATTGGCATGAGCGATCAGTTAGTGCTTATCAGAGTAGATCTGAAAAGACAAACGTAGGAGGATTTGGATTGCGAAGAATATATGAACACTATCAATCAGTTATATTAGCTACTCTGAAGGGATATGAAAGATACTTACAGAAACAAGATAACCCCAGTAAGGATGAAATCTATCGCGATCAACCTAAAATAAGGGGAAATATAGGTTAAGGACAACTTATAAGCCCTCTTGGTGAGTACGTGATCTGCTTGCCTCGTAGGAGTTTCTAATAACTGTGTATTACCAAAATTGGAAATCTGTCATAATCATTAATAAGAATGCTTCAAAAGTGTGCAAATACCTACTAAATAATAATGAACCATAGTAGAATCGAAGTAGGATTTTAAGAGGTCGAGTAAGCTGGCAAAACAAACACAATTAGGCGATAGAACATGGGGTTGACTGGAAACTTTAAATTGGTGCCAACCACGCACAAAAGAGTGATAACCTGCGACATTATTAATAGGGAAAGTGTAATTGGATATCATTGGTGCAAATGCGTACCAGGAGTCTCAGTGGCCACTTGTCCTTATTTTTGTGAAAATACTTCCAACCTTGCACGATAGTAACCCCTCGCAAGCTATTATAATGCAGAGAAAATGAATGGAAGCAAGAGTATTCGGATTTCGCAGCAATAATACGGACATGTGAGAAACCACAAAGCCTGACCGGACGGGTACCTCTTTAGTCAGTATCAAGGTCTATTCATATATGTATGGTATGCATACCATAGTACAAGCCATCCACGATGGAAGATACATCTGATGAAGTAGTGTTGACCATCGAGGGGGCTTTATAGTTGGGAGTCTTGATTTCGATTGTGCGGTTCTTTTAAATGAGGGTTTCCGCAGTCACCGGCGGCACTTTTATAGAATATAAAGCATCATACATCAATCCTAGCTTCAGATACTTTACGGCAGTTGGCGTATGAGCGCTGATTTATTTATGGTTAAGCGAATCAGATAGAAATCGCCGACGTCCTTGAAAGATTTCTAGGAGGCTGCATTTCCAAAATTTCAATCTGCCGCTGTTCTGAAATATGCTCTTAGTAAATGATATTTTATAGGGAACGGGGGAAGCTTGCCGTAAACGTATTGAATAGAAATTAAGCAAGCTTCAAAGAGATATATAGCTGTCAGGATGTTGTGATCTTCCGCAGCTAACTACCATGTATATTACCAGCGTGAGATGCGAGCTATTTTGATTTTGGAATCTTAATGCAATGTTTCGACTCTAATTACGGGCCTTTTTGCTCAACTTTCGCATGAGCCCCTCAGTCTGAACAAAACCAACGAAACTCGCTTGTTCCCATCAATCCCCCTAGCCGGAGTTGCAGCTTAATTCCCAATAACCTCCCGCTTCGTTGTTGAAACAATTGGTTTCACGGACATTCAAAGTTATTCTTATAAGCTTTCACGCTCGCGCTCTGAAGGGTAGCTAAGGTATTGCGGTGCGGTAGTAATGGAGATATCGATATAAAGGGCTGGTTGAATACTGTTAAGAATGGATTAATTATCATACTCACCGGAGACCGATACTGCTAGGGCCTAGTAGGTTTAAATAAGTGTCAAGTCTACCTGACAGAATTAAAACTACGCATAGCCCAGTGAGCGGTGGCCACTGGCCACGTAGTCGTGCCATTTATGTGATGCTATTGCATTTTGATAAAACAATGTAAAAGCAGGAATAAATTCAGTGCGAATATTATTGAATATAATCCCGTCATCCCGGTGTGGTGAGAAGCTTTTGTAGAAAAAATATCGAATAAAATGCAGAGGCGCTACCAGGGATCGAACCTGGGTCACGGGAATGCACCCATCGTGGTGGTGTGAGCTCCGAAAGCCACGACCGTTCCGAATCAGAATCCCGGGTGATAACCACTACACTATAGCGCCACTGTAAAATATATCCATTGCAATAATGCTAATAGACAATGAAGTGTTTAGTTGGTACTCCATTAGCACCCCTCTTTGCAAACCTTGTGGCTAGTGGGCCACACAGTATATATTTCTGTTTATGTAGATGGAGAATGAAGCAATAGTCTATTTTCTTATGTTTCTTCCTAGGAATAGATCTTCAATTCAACTGATTTGATAAATCCTAGAGGCTATTATATAGCAATAAGATTGGAGCTTTGATTGGAAGAAGCTGTGGCAATGAATTGATCTTTGTTCTAAACTTTCCTTGTACTAGTATGGATGCTACAGATTATCTTCTTGGATATTATCAAGTTCCATTGATAAAAATTCTTTGTTTTCTTATATAAATGTTACATCTCTCTTTCTTTGAATTCTGAGTAGCATCTCACATTGGTTACTCTGCTGGAGGTTTCTATTCCTAGGCATTTTGTGTGCTTTCTGTATGCAATCCTATAGGATATCACCATCTGACTCATGATGTATTCTAGAGAGAATGGCTCAGTTGATTTTTCTAATGTTCAAGACCTCAGGGTCTGTTTTTGCATTCTCATTGTTGGTAAAGCAAATGCAGGAAAGATTACCATTCTTTAGAAGGTGTGCAACATGGCTGAAAAGCCTGAGATCTACAATAGTAATGAAGATAAGGTATGTCTTATTATTTCATTTAATGATTCAGTGCTGATGAATAGCCTGGATAAGATCAACAGAAAATAATTGAGCTGTGTGTACTAGTATGTTTAGTTCATATATGCAAGCTACTCAAGTGCATGCTTACCTATACCCAGTATGGATGCCACAATATCAGCCACAAGATGATATTTCATGGCAATCCTGGGTTTGTTTTTCATGATTCTTCTGGATTTGAAGCTGGGGGAGTGGAAGAAGTCAAAAAGTGGAGTTATTCATCACTGAGTGCTGTAGAAAGAAAATGTTGGGGGGTAGGATACATGCAATATGGTAAGAAAGTGATTCATGCAGATAGTTCATACTGCTGAGCCTTATTTACATTAACAAGGCACTACATTCTGATGGATAATAGCTGGCCTTTCACAAGAACAGAAAGATTTTTTTTTTTTGGAGCATGAGCACTGGCAATGGTATGGCAAATATTTCATATAATATAACCAATATTTGACTCATAACCCTACAGTGCCAGTGATTTTATTATTCACAAAGTTTGGTGCATTATATGATACAGCTTTCAGGGTGCTGGAAGATGAAGGTTACTCCTGGGAGGAATGAAGCATCAATCCATGCCAAAGCTGATTTTGAGAAGACCCAGCTTATTTTCATATATGAATGGAATTTCCCTCCTAATGACTACATATACCTAAGAGGTAACATAAATGGGTCCCTTAGATACTCTGATGCTAATTTTGAATGGGATTGAAGATATGGACAAACCTGAAACAAATTGAAATCAAGTAATAGCTCAGACAGTGTCATATCCCAGTCATGATGACTGCCAATATGCTCCTAATTGAGCTTCCCATCGATCCCAACACACTCCCAACACTCCTGACTCTCTGCCTCATCTCTGCCTTACTCAGGTCCACTCAGGTCCACTTCCATTTCTTGACTCATATGTTTCAACCACAGACAATAGTCTTGCTACAGAAACCCTTTGCATTTGTACCTCAGATTATTACTATCATTTGCCTTATGCATTCTCTTACTCTGACCCACTCGATACTCCATTTTACTTAGTATGTTTATTTTGCCTTAGTACAATTTTGGTATTACTCTGGGTAGTTATATTCTCTAGTATTTAAGTACCTTGATTGTACCAGTACTCTCCAGTTTTGTTAATTACTACTGCTGGTTCATCTTCACTGACAAAGCTATCTCTGACATCCTCAACACTCTCTGCTCTCTCAATCACCTCTTGTTGCTGTTATCACTCTCACTTAAATCTCTGGTCAGGAAGCTGAGTTTGTGAACCTTTACCTCTGTTCAACTTTGCTAATCATATCTGTAAATTGGATGTTAGAAATGAAGGGGGATAGCACATAAGCTGAAGCCACCATCCACTTTTGATCCCTCTCTTTGACATAGCACTAGAATGTGTTTCCAGAGATATCTCTAGAGCCTCTGGTTATTTTTTGCTGCCTCTACTGAGTTATTACTTGCCTGGAAACTCTAGGTCATACCTGGAAACAAGTTTTTGATAGGAAGGCCAAGAATTATCTGTTCTTTGCCAAGGCCAGATATGAGAAATCAAGTTTGGAGTTTTGTTCCTCTGATGTGAAGGTTCTGCCATGTGTAGTGTGTGATCCTTCCTGTTTTGTTTTGTGTGCCATCAACATTGTAGACTGTAATATGTTTTTCTAGTGGTTCCATTTTTAGATCATGTTGTTTGGCAAACTTTTGATCTAAAAGGATTCCTCCAGCTCCTGAGTCAATAAGGGGTTTTGTTCTAGCTTTTTTCTCAGTAATTGTAGCATTGATATTCATAGAGTTTCAATTTTTTGTAGCTACAATTACATTTGAGATAGTGATGGAAGGTGAAGCTAGCATCAGCCTAGTCCAGTGCTTTAAAAACCCTGTTTTTTGATCTCATCATAGGCTGTCTCTCAGTGTTCTTTGGGGAGTTCATTCATCATAGCTCTGATGTGAGCTACTGTGTCTCTGTAGTTCTTCTTCTGGGGTGCAGGGGCACTAGTCATAGCATTCTGGGAATTTTCAGGATACTTAGTGCAATCTCAAGATAGGTGTCCTACTTCATGGCAGCAATAGCAGGCCCCCTTCATCATCAGATCAGTTTATTGTTTGTCTGTGAGTGTTACAATGTTTTACTTCGTGACTCGTACCCACTATGCGACTTGTCTTTTCTTAAAATAGATAGTTATCACATGAACAGTTATATTTAGACTAGCCAACAAGAACAATAGTTATACTTAGTA
>JASFDD010000135.1:0-53074 GCA_036937055.1 Nidula microcarpa | reverse complement strand
GGCAGAAATAGTCAGAAGCATATCAGAAGATGATTTGGAATGTTGGAAAGTGTCAGAAGAGATCATGGATATGACAGTATTCCTCCCTTAAGACTGAGCCCTCAAGGGATCAATCAGAAGTGTTTGGAGTTGTTTGGTGGAAAAAATTTCTGGTGCATATAAGGTGGATAGGGTGGTGTGGAGTTCAGCAAATAAACTTTATTACCCACTTCCTATGCCTTTTCTACCAAAAACAATTGCCATGCCTGCTTCTACCCCCCAAGCCCCCATATCGATTGAGGTGTGACAAGCAGAACACGAGTGGAGGAAGCACGAGGTAGAGGAGGAGGCACTCCATTTGGCAGAAGAAGAAGAGCTTGAAGCAAAACACCTGGCAGAGGAGGCATGCAAGGCAGAGGTGTGATGGTTGGCAGAAGAGGTGCGGAAGATCATGGATGCCAAGGCAAAAGCCAAGGGCAAGGGCAAGGCAGGAGAGTTGAGCAAGGCAGCAGCACCAGCAGAAACTGGCAGAAACAAGATTGCGCCTTGGTCAGTATCACACAAGTGCTGGTGGTGTGTCACAAAGGATTTGGTATGCGAGGAGGAGCTGTAAGTGTTCTCATTTCTTTTGAATACTGTACTGATGACTTCTGCATGAGGAGAGTGAGGGAGAAGAGGTGTTGGAAGAGGAGGTGAAGGAGGAGATGCCTGCATGGAAGAAGGTGTGCATGGTGGAAGGGTTGGAGGGTGTTGGTGAGAAGATAGTGGCCACTGTTGAGAAGTTGGCAGAAGGCATAGCAGGTTTGCAGAAAGACCTGTGAGTGGAGTTGGAGAAAACCTGGGAGCTTTTGGAGGGTCTGGCAGCAAAGCCAGATAGGAGCTACAGAGAGATGCTCACAAAGGCGGAGGCAATTGCTGCCAACATCAACATATTGCACTGGCAAGATTTGCTGCTATGGGAGGGTGTGCAGGCAATGGGCGAGCGAGCAGAAAAAGAGGTGGAAGCAAGGCAGAAGGCCTTGCTGGAGGAACTGTCAGATGGTGGGGAGAAGTTGGATGATGAAGACAATGAATGGGCAGACAGTTCCAACAGTATGTTGGAAACTGAGATGGAGGAGCAGGGGGTTAGAGTGTGCAAGAGCACTGGGGTGCAATTGGAAGGTGGGAATGAAGTGGAAAAGAAGGCGGGGACAGCGGAGCCATCCAAGACAGTGTTGGAAGATGTGGAAATGGAAGTAGTGGCAGAAAAGGAGGCGGGGCCTGCAGAAGAATTGCAGACTCTGCAGTAAATAGCAAAATGGAACATTGTATATAGATTTTGTTTTCTTGTTCTCTTTTTGTTTGTAAATGGATTCTTGAATTCTTGGTAACTAAGTGTGCGATAACATGTCAGAAATAAGTGGAAAATGTCGGAAAGTTGGAAATATCGAAAAGCTATAAGTTTGTAAGGGGTCCAGGTTTATTTGGGTATGCAGTATGAAAGTTGGAAATGAGTTCTGCTGTATGTTCCAGTTCGGAGGTGGAAAGCCAAGAGAATTCTTTGTTGGTGCCTTCATAGCCTAGCCAATATACTTTGTATTGAAGCCTGCAAATATGTGTTGATTGATTTTGGAGTCAACAATTTTCGTATTCTGGTTCTCTGTCAATGTGAACTGGCAGAGGCAGAGGCTCAATGCAATTCAGAATAGTGTTGGGTGTGGCTGGTTCTAGCATAGAGATGTGGAAGACTGGATGAACAGCACACATAGCATCTGGAAGTCGGAGGGTAAATGAATAATGGGTACCTGCTTGCGCAATGATCTTGTAGGGTCCTAAGTATTTTTCCAATAGTTTCTTTGAAGGTTGAGTGGTGCAGAAGAATTGTGCTTTAACAAACACTTGTTGACCTATGCGGAAAGTTGGCAGAAGTTGTTGGCATGCATCTGTGGGACCTTGATAGTGGAGCTGAGCTTCCACTACTGCAGTCTTGAGAGTAGAATGCAATTTGTCAAGGTTAACTACGAATTCACAGGTGCAGGTGGAAGCAAGGTCACGTTCAGGATGAATGGTAAGATTAGGGCAGTAACCCTTATTGGTGAAGAAGGGTGAAATGCTGGTCATGGCAGAAGGTGCATTGTTGTAGGTGAATTCTGCAAGCAGAAGAAGTTCCGACCAGTTGTCTTGCTGGTAGTTACAATATACTCAAATGTATTGTTTGAGTGTTTGATTAGTTCATTCCATTTGTCTGTCAACTTCTGGATGGTAACCAGAAGTGAAGTGTAGGTGCATGTCGAGAGCCTTACCAAGTGAGCAGAAGAAATGGGAGATGAATTTGGAACCTCTGTCGGAAGTAACATGCTCTGGTACACTGTGCTTAGAAAACACATGCATAACAAAGAGCTGCACTAGATTGGCAGAAGTGACTGTGTTGTAGGTCGGAATGAAAATACTCTGCTTGGATAATCGGTCAACAATTGCCAAGATAGTGTCATAACCGCTGGACAGTGGAAGCTTCTCAATGAAGTCCATAGAGATTGAATTCCATGGGCATTCCGGTATCAGAAGTTGTTTGAGCAATCCATATGGTTTATGACATTGAGGTTTAGAGCACATACAAGTAACACAAGATTTACAATAGTCTTTGACAAAAGAGCAGAGACCTGGCCAGGTGTATTCCTGTTGGATGAGTTCAATGGTTTTGTTCTGACCAAGGTGACCAGAAAGAATGTGGTCATGCTTATACTGAAGGATTTGGAGGCGGAGATTGTCAGAAGTGGGGACATAAATTCTGTCATCAAGGCACAATAGACTATCAGCAGAAAGTGACTAACGGCCTTCAGGCGCTGTAAAATGTGCAGCAGAAACAGGATCAGAAGGAAGAGCAGAAATGATATTGTTGTGAAGTTGTTTGACATCCATTACTATAGACACACAAAGAGATGGACCTATGAAATAAGTGGCACAAAGAGAAGCGGAAAGTTGTTCCTGCAAGAATACTGGGCGGAAATTGTGCAGATTCACTTTAGCATAGTCATTATTCCCCCCTTTAGGGTATATGTCCCATTGTCTAGTTAAAGAGTCAGGCTTGGTTCCAAGGTGTCCAGGGCAGAAACGAATGACCATGTTGAACTGTGAAAGGTATTCCAACCATCTGGCTTGTCGGTGTGTAAGAATCTTGGTAGTAGAAAATATTCAAGATTCTTGTGGTCGGTAACAACATCTGTCGGAAGCAGAGCCCCCTCAAGATAATGTTGCCAGATGCAGAAAGCTTCAAAAATAGCTAGAAGTTCCTTATCATGAGTATCATAGTTTAATTCTGAAATAGTGAAAGTGTGAGAATGAAACACCACTGGATGAATCTCATTGTTGGAAGTGATGATAGAAAGGATAGCTCCCAAGGCATAGTTGGAAGCATTGGTTTCTACAATGATTTGAGTGTCAGGCATCCAGTGAGTAAGAATAGGAGCAGAAACAAAAGCTTCTTTAAGTTTGTTGAAGGTGTCACAGCAATCTTGATTGAAGTCCCAGCGGACACTTTTTTGTGTAAGTTGAGTGAGCAGAACGGTGATGTCAGAATAGTTGTATATGAACCGTCAGTAGAAATTAGCAAATCCAAGGAAAGACTGGATGTCTTTCACTTTCTGAGGTTCTGGCCAATCCTGTATAGTCTTGACTTTGTCTTCCAACATTGTCAGACCTTTTGGAGAGAGGATGTAGCCTAGGTATTCCACAGATTTGGAATCAAACTCACATTTGTTGGCACAAACAAAGAGTCCATGCTGGCAGAGACAGTGGAAAACTTCTTTAACATGTTTCCAATGCTGGGCGGTGTCGTCAGAATATATAAGAATATTGTCTAGGTAGATGGTAACACAGACATCTAATAGATCTTGGAAAATGTCATTCATGAAATGTTGGAAAGCTGCAGGTGCGTTGGTGAGTCCAAATGGCATAACTAGCCACTCAAAGCTGCCATAGCATGTGCGGAAAGCAGTTTTCCACTCGTCACCATCTGCTATGTGGATGAGGTGATAAGCATGTCAGAGATCTAGTTTAATATAGACACATGCCTTCTGAGGACTATCAAGGAGGTTGGAGATGAGCAGTAAGGGATATCAGTCTTTCTTAGTGATTTGGTTGAGGCCACGGAAATCTACACAAAGGCGGAGAGATCCATCCTTTTTCTGCACGAAGAGAACAGGTGCACTGTGCAGAGAGCAGGATGGACAAATAAACCCAATGGAAAGATGTTCATCAATGAACTTGCAAAGCAACTTTAGTTCTGACTGTGAAAGTGAATAGACCGTACCAAGTGGAGGTGTGGCACCTTCCTCAAGGTTGATCTTCAAGTCATAAGGGTGGTGCAGAGCAAGCATATCTGTGCATGTTTTGCTGAATACATCAGCAAACTCATGGTATTCCTTCAGGACCTTGGAAAGGTCAATGGGTGCTTCCAAAGTGGAGGTGGAAAGTCCTAAAACTGTAGGGGTGGAAAGGTTGAGGTGGAAGGTTTGCGATCCTGACAATTTACTAGCATGCATAAATGTGGCAGCATTTATGAAAGAGATCGGTGGAAACTGCGGAGCAGTGTTGGAAACTGGTGTAGAGGGTTGCTGAATGGCAGAAGCCATTCAAGCAGATGTTGATGAGGACGGAGCAATCCTGTGCAAAGGAGAACAGAAAGTGAAACTACTCAATTCCCAGTCAATCAACAGATTGTAGCGGAAGAGCCAGTTGTATCCAAGAACTAAAGAGCACGATGAATTGAGTGGAGTAACATAACAGGTTAAGGTCATGCATTCACCAGTCGGAAAGTGGACAGGAAGATTGACTACCTTGGTAAGATAAGTGTTTGAGGAGCTGTCAAATAGTTTCAGTTCAATTGGAGGAATTTTGGAAGTAGAGAGTTCATGTAAATGAGTAAACACAGTATTGATAAAACAATGGGTTGAGCCAGAGTCCACAAGAGTCGGAATAGGGGCGGTAGAGTTGGAAATGAGCGGAGAAACAAGGTGGACACAGAGAGATTGAGAGTCAGAAAGAGCGGACATGTTGAGTCTGAACTCCATATTTGCATGGTTGAGTTCAACGCAGTTCTCAGCCTGTGCAGAGACCTGAGAACTGCTCTCTATTTTTCTGAGCTCTTAGAGCTGGAAGAAGAGGCATCCTTACTCTTGTCAGAAGTAGTAGCCACATGGGCTTTAGCCTTGGTGGTGGAAATGGTGGCCTTGTTGCAATCCTTAGCCATGTGTCCGGAACCTCCACAGAACATGCAGAGATTATTGTCAAAACAGCATTGGCACTCCTGAGAGGTCAACTTTCCGTCTTTACCAAGTTTGTCGGAAAGGCCTGGCTTTTTTGGAGTGGGTTTGGATGAGGACAAAGTCAAGGAGTTGTTGTTATTTGAGGATTTGTTGTTGCTGGTATTGTGATTCAGGGTTTTAGACAAATTGGACTGCTGCTGGTTATTATTACTGGAAGACTTCTTGCCCTTGTTGGAAGACTTTTCCAATTTGGTGGAAGCATTGTCGGTGTGGGATTTCTCGTGCTGTCACTCCCAGTACCGGGCATCGATAGTCTGAGCAATCTCCTTCATTTCGATAAGCAGGGTAGGTTTTCTGGTCTGGGACATAATATCCTTAATGGAATCCAGAAGTCCTTTGTAGTAGCAGTGGCAGAGAGCACCGGAGTCCCAAGAGGTCTTAACTGCTAGACAATTGAACTCAACATTGTATTTGAGAATGCACTGATTATCATGCATGCAGAGATTGTCAAGCTCTTCTTCTGCGTCTCCTGCTGGATCAATAGTACCAGAATTCTGTTTGAGCAAACTGACAAAGTCTAGCCAGTTGTCAGTGAGTTTGTCGGAAACTATAGCAGGCTCAAACCAATCAAGGGCTGTCCCTCGAAGGTAGGATAGAGCAAAATTGATCTTGGCAGAATCGTCAGAATAAAGGTTCCGATTGTTGCAGAAGTAAATCACGCACTGTAAAAGAAATAGGGCAAGCTTCTTTGGGTCGGAACTGTTGTAAGTGTTGGGTTCCTTTGCCTTAGGCTTGTCAGATCTCAAGGTGTCTTTCCGATGAATGGATCTCAAGAGTTGTCCAAGTACACAAACTAAGTCTGGGCCATTATTGGGGGTTTCATTGGAAGAGGGGTAGTCATCCCCATTGTCTGGATCTTCAGGATAGCCTCCTGGGCCACCTGGATTTCCATTGTCGCCATCAGGGTTTCTGTCGTCATCGCCAGGTGGACCGGAAGGGTTTCCTTAAGGCAGAGAGTGTAAGGTCTGACTCTGTTCAGTGGAAGGTGCGCAAGTTTCATGTTCCTTGCCTTTATTGCCAGACCCAGAGGCCATCAGAGGCAAAGCAAGTGTAGCACAAGTGGCAGAGACAGAACGAGTTTTGGGACAATTTGCAAGAGCCATATTCTGATGAGACTGAGTGTGTGCTGTACAGATTTGAGCAGGGGTTGTAGTCAAGAGAGTGCAAATCATAGATGAGAACTCAGAAGTGAGAATTTGAATATACTGTCAAGACTTGTTCCCAAAGGTGAATAGGAACTAGAGGACATAGGTTACAATAGCACCATGTCAGAAAATGTCAGAAGTAACATTGGAAAGAGTTCCAACCATAACACTACAGATAAGAACTGTTGGCTTCAGCTTATGTGCTGTGCCCTTCCAGTTCTCGTGGGTTCTAACTTAAATGTGGTCCACATGTCAGAAGAAAGTACTGCGGGGTTGGAAAGTCATTGGAGATGACTTGGGGGTTTGACAACTAGAGACAAAGTCTAGTGTTGAGAGTGGGATAAGACTAGTTGACATAAGTCAACTAGAAGGGAAGTCGGAAAGAAGTCAGAGGTCGGAAAGCAAAGAGACTTAGAACTTAGTCGGAAGACTAGGTGGGATCTTAGTCAATATTTGAATTGGAGTCTAGGGTACAAAACTGAACTACTTAAATACTAGTATTGCTAATTGTAATAATGAAAGCAGAAATAGCTACACTATGGAGACAAGGGATAATAAGAGTCCTTAACATATAATAAAAGTAGCAGAAGCAGAAGCAGAAACATATCTGAGCAGAAATGTTTGTAGTAACGGTATTGTATAAATACGAGTCATAGGATCAAGACAATAGTTTGGAGATAAGCAAGAATGGAAATGGGCAGAAATAGTTGGAAGCATATCAGAAGATGATTTGGAATGTTGGAAAGTGTCAGAAGAGATCATGGATATGACAGTAATATCAGCTCCACAATTGTTGCTCCATGTTCAACTGGAGATGTTCTTGATAGTCTGGATGGCCCAAAATCTTTGACAAAGCTTTGTAGCAGGTCAGATACATGGCATGGAGGTTAATACAACAATCATGTACCACATTCCACTTATTTGTGCAGGCCTTAAGTGGAGTGACAACAAAAAGAGTGGGAATGGGATTAGGGCATGTCAAAGAGATAGTGGGATGGAATGTCCATTAGTGGGATAGGAATAATCAATAGTGGGATAAATTTCTTTGTTAGTGGGATGGTCATTTTCTGTTAGTGGGATGGTCATTTTCTGTTAGTGGGATGTGTCAGTGCTGTCTTATGCCAAATTTCTTCCTGCTGGTATGCTGCTCAGTGGTCTTATTGTAGAAATGATTGAAAATATCATTTGAGTACTCAGACTGCTATCTCCATAAAAAATAATATGAGTTATATTTCAGATGACATTTAAGTGCTTGGTATTGCAAACTTTAGTACTACTTATTTTGACATGCCCTGCATCTCATCATCCTCATAGAACCATTGATCCTTCACAGCTGTCTTCATTTTATCGACCAGCAGGATATTTTTAATTTCTGCTTGCATGTGCTTCAGTTCAAGTGTGTGTGTGCTTGTATGACAAGCACTGGGGTTTGCCTTGCCAATGATGCTCAATTACTCACACACCTTCATCTTTTGGCTACTAGAGGAACCCGGTTTGTTGGAATCCACCAGGCCACACCTGTCTTCATGCAGAGATATTCAGATTCTGACTCGTAAGTATTTCAATGGTTAGTCAGCACTCTGAAGCCAAAGTCTCTGCAGAGTTATAAAACATTTCAAACAAGCTGCCCTGCCTATCCCACTATCAAGGCACAACCCCACTATTAAATTACAATCCCACTATCTATACTATTATACTATAATCCCATTCCCACTACACTCGTATAGCCTCCCTTAAGTGTCTTAGGCCCACCTCTGGTCTGTTTGATCTTGAGGAAAGCACTGGCAGCTTCAAATGTTGTGGCCTTGAATGAACCACCATCCCCAGCAGCTGCCCTGTGCTTGTGTAGAAAGCTGATATAGGCTGTCTCATCAGAGAGAGTCCACAAGGCATTATCCTTTGGCATGACAAGATATGTGAGAGAGCAGCACAGAGTGATGGACAGATGTGGGAATTTAAATGTTGACAGGCAGGTGAGAGAAAGAGGCAAAGCAGCAGAATAAACAAAATGCAACACATATAAGCATGATTCATCACATCAGGTTACAAATTCATGGGATTTTATTAGCATGTGATGATAATTTGGGCTACTAAATTTGGGTGAGAATTTGCAATCAGAATTTTGAATTCTGTTCCTGAATGGAGCCTAAGTGAATAATTGTATTATTTGACTTATAGCAAAATTCAGGAGGGAGATTTAATATCATCAAAAGTAGAATCCAAGTATTTGACTGTTTCTTCATTGTTAATTGAGCACCATCAGTTGATAATGCAAGAGTAATATCCCTAGGATCACCAAAAAAGTCCCATCTCATTCTTCTGAAAAATATGTACTGAAGAGTTCCCGTAGTCAGAGTATTTTTTTTCTGACAAAGCAGATCCAACAAGATGTAGTGCTTCCTTCAGACAAGAGACTCTGTAACATAAAAGTATGGCTGTATCTGCATTGGCAAACATTGCTTTAATTGTAGCCATGAGTGGTAGATCTGTTACTTGGGCTCTTGGCCTTTTTGAACCAGATGCTGTTACTTTAAAGCAAGCTGTTCCACAGAGCTTTTTATTATGAATGAAGGGATAGTATTCCAGGTTCTTATAGACTCCTATATATGCAACACGGGAATGTGGACACATATCCACTTTAACTGGTATAAATTCTGTCAACTGATAAGCCAGCTTCTTGGCTAGATGCAGTAACAGTATTTGGCAACCAGTTGCCTTCTCCAGCACCTGAGCATGAAGTTTATAAGCCAATATAGTGCCATTGGATTTCCTCCATGCAATATAGTGCCTTAGGCTATGAGTTTCTGAAATTATCAGTTCTTGTTGTGTGGGTGGAGAAGGAGGCTCATTGGGAAGGACATAGTCAGAGAGGAGCTCTTTGTAAAGGTTTTCCAACATCACTGGAACAACAAAGGTTCCATTTCCTAGATCTGTATCTATTTCTGCAGAGGTAAAATCCTCCTCTTCACTGGTATTCAATCCAGGGTGTTATCTGTGGAATCATTATCTGAATTGGTTTGAAGATTCTGTTTACCAGCAGATGATGCAATAGACTGATATCCAAATGAAGTGCTTGAAGAATCATTTTCACTATCTGAAGAGTTGTCATATCCATTACTCCCTGTCTCCTCTATGTCTGATTGATGAATATTGTGCAAGCCTTCAATCTAAATATCTTTCATCAGAGAATCAAGATGACTTGTTTTCAAAGCATAGTCTCCTTTTAGAATATAGTTCAGAAGTAAATTTGTTGATTCCATATCAACATCACTTAGAGCTAATAAAATTAAAGTGAGATGCTGTGAAGGCAGTAGTGGACTGCTGCTAGCATACATGTAGATTTGGATTCACTCCTATCATTCATTTCTTCCCCAGAAAGAGATGTATTGGTCCTTTGAATACAGATCTGTAGATATGTGATTAAGCTAAAATCTTGACCATGCTGATCTCTTAATGCAATCAAAGTCTTTTCATCATGAAGAAAAGGCCACTTAACAGTTCTTTCATTCCATTTCTCTTTGGAGAGACATTTGGAACAGAAGCCTTGGAAAGTGGGCATAGGAATGTATGGAGGGTGTATGTGCAACGGAGGATCAATGAAAGAGATGGACAATCAATTAACTGCACTGCAATGGTAATTATAACAAGTATTTATAGTAGAGTCTCACATTCCCAACTTGGACACAATGTGGCAGTTGTGCCTGTTTGGCACCTGTTCTGTTCATCCTCAATGGCTGAGGATGATGAGTTTTTCTCAGGCAGAGGCCCACCACTCTTTCTGGACCACCCAAATTACCACTGAAAAGGTGCTGTATTTTGTAGAGTGGAATTGCAATAGAATCACTATACCACTTTACAAAGTTCTTGCTACCTCTTAAGTTCATGGGGGCAAGTCTGAAATGAGTATGTATTCAAAAAATGCGGTACAAGGTGTACAAGATATAATAAAATAGATGTCTGGCTGTATGCTAGCTAGATGTAGTGAATGGTCTTCCTTTTCACTAATCTAGCTACAGACTCATCAAGATGGTCTTCCTGTCTCTAGAGTTCCCAATGCCAATTTGTTCTAAGTGTAGATGTGGTTTTCCTCAATATAATCTCTTAAATCTCTAAGGGTGGTCTTCCTTCACTTGTAGATACTAGTGGACTCTCTAAAAGCTAACTAGGGATGGTCTTCTTTTCCCTCTTTTTAATTCCCCAAAGCACAGTGGTCTTCCTTCTGTCTTTGGGTGAAGATTCCAAGGATGGTCTTCCTTCCTCCTGAAATCGCACTTTTTACTAACTAAGTCGGATGGGATGGTCTTCCTGTCCCTCAGACTTCTCAAATCACTAACACAACTACAGGACTTAGTCCTTGACTTTGTTGTATGGTATTCAGTTCATTACTCTCTTAGATTAAGGTATAAGGTGGTTTTCACTCTCAAGTTGCTAGCTCTAGCTAGAATGTCTAACTCTGAAACCAAACCGAGATCTGCTTGTATCTCTGACTTAGTGTTGCAGGAGCTGAAGAGCTTGTCACTGCAGATCATGTTGTGTGAGAACAGGGGCAAAATCCCTGTTACCTTCTTTATTCCTTATCCTCAAGCTTTTATCCCATCCTAGATAGCTATTCTTAGCTCATTTCTTGGCTTGATTCTCAGTTTGCTTGTTTTTCAGGCATCTCTTACTAGAGATTGCATGTTTATTTGTATTTATTCTCTGGGAGGGTGTTCCACTGGTGCCGTTCTCTTCTATTTCACTCTCTTTTTTGGATCCTACTATATGCCTGAACACTTTGTCTATTTGTGTCTCTCTCACTTGTCTTCCATCTGCACCTAGCAGGTTTCTTACTTATGTAGCATAGACCTGTATATTTTGCTTATTATTTTATGTCCTGCCTGTATATGATTATTTGTATGTTCTTCTTTCGTGCAAGGTGCTCCTATGTTTCCTGTTCATTGTGTGTGACTATTAGGGCTTATGTCTGAAGCCAAACAAGCACCACTGTCTCTTTGGTTTGGCTGCACTATAGCTGCTCTTGACTACAGCTTAGCCATATCAGTTCCCCCCAGGTTCTGGATGCCAGTGTGCTATTTGCTGCTGTGCTCTGTGTTTTCCTTTATTCTAGCTAGCCCATTTTCTCCAGTACATAGGACTTTGTTATTGTACTATATCCTGTTGTAGCTAGCTGTTTTCACTAATATCATAATTTGGGTGTGGATATGTAGTTTTTCCTTAGTGTTTAGGTGTAGACCTGCCTAGGGCATATCACCACCACAGCTCTTTCAATTTTGAATCTCTGGAACTGCCTGAGCTACTAAAGAATTGCCATGTCCAATCTCTATTCTTGTCATTCAAAACTATGTTGGACCAGCTGGCAGAAAGCAACAAATGCCAGCAGAAGTTGTATCAGGAGTTTATTCAAATCAAAGATGAACTCTCGGATATCAAGCTCCAGAGATTTCAGGGAGTGGAGGGAAGTGCCAGCTTGACAGAAAGGTGCATCATCAGTTTGGATTCTGAAGATTTCCATCTTACAACTATTGTGACTAGATTTCATTGTCACAATGCCTCTCAGTCTACATCTAAGCACTCTCCAAGTGATTCAGCCTCACAACTTGGACAACAGTTGGCAGTGGACTCTGCCCAGTTTTGGCATCAGCCAGCAACATAGCCATCTCAGTACCCACATGAGATATTCTGGACTCTAGAAGACTGTCAAAACAATGCCAATATGGACCTCAATATCTTGCCCCCCTGTGGATCAAGCAATTCACAATGCTGATAGAACTCCAATCACTCTCAGAGAATGGAATGCTATCAGGTCATCTGCTAGTCATGTCATGTAGGAATATCTTGACTCACTTCCACTCAAACAGTCAAATATGAAGCTGTTGAAGTCATACTACTGCCCCTTTTACCCTGCAAAGTGGATGGAGGCCATCCATGCACTTGAGGATTGTCAGCCCCTCCTGAACCTATGTACAGCAAATTGGAAAGCTGAACATGTGCTCTCAAACTCAATATGTGGCAGAACAGATGCAAAGAACTGGAAGGGTAAAGGGAAGTCAAAAAACTCCACTGATAACCCAGAGCAGCCTAGTTGTAAATCCAACCTCAACCAGCAGCAGTAAAAACCTGCAAAGTCTCTTTCCATGTGTGCTTTGAGTGTATCATTAATTCTAGCTCATATCTCAGTGATGTGTATTTTGGAAATGTTGTTGAGTTGCTCTGGAAAGCCTGGAATGCCAAGGTGTGTTTTCATCCATCTTTATCATATGCCAGTCACTCAATTTCGCACTTTTTGATCTTATGATGCATATACCAGGGTCCAGTGATGTTCACACTCCTGCTGACAAGAATGCATACACAGAGTCCCCAGGTGAGTCTGATGGTACCAATCCACATAAATATATTTGAGTAAGTCCAATTTTCAATATTGCTAGTTTCTTGTCTGATTGTAGTCTACCTACAGCAACTTCTTGTTTTGGAGTTGAAGAGTTGGATGAAGACCACAGGGTTTCTGGTGCCAGCAAGAAAGATGGTTAGTCCATTGACTGCTCCCTATTCACAGGAAGTTTATTAACATACTATCAGAGCTGATTGAGGCCATTTTATCTGATTCTGCAATGCCCACACTGTTGCCTACTGAGGTTGCAAGCATCTTATCTGCCATAAGTCCTTTTCTTGACAGCATTTCTGCTGTTCTAATGAAAGGCTTGTTGGTCTCATAGCACAAGAAAAAGCAATCAAAAACTTAAGAATTTATTGAGTTGTTATGATGTTACTTATATCAATGTTACTGTATTTTGCAATTTGTTTTTGTCAATTCATTAGCACCATTAATTGTTCTAATTAAATAAATGGATTTTGATCTGACTATTACATGACTATCACTGGACCATTAGATGACAGATACAAATATAAATGTCTGACCATGACAGGACTTTGATCTGACTATTACATGACTACCACTGGACCATTAGATGATGCATATGCACATAAACATCTGACCATAACTGGACTAATGTTGGACTTTGATAGGACTTCTAGTGGACAGTTTCTGTTTCCTTGCTGCCCAATTGACTGCCATTTACTGGACTAACCACAGGACTAAAGTCTAACATGGGGGGTCAAAAAATGCGACAATCTGACAGAAAACAGTCAGGTGTAAAAATACTGGACTGTTGCCAGATGTTTACTGGAATTTTTGTTTTTACTGAGCATCACACCTCATCATTGTTCTCCTGCTACATCATCACTGAGGTATGTGCACCCACTTTCATTATTAGTTTCCTTTTACTTACTAGTACCTAGAACTTCATTCTACTTTAGGTACTTAAATACAGTATCATTCTTGTTAGAATGACACTGGCAAACTTGTGACAAGTTCCTGATGCATTGTGACACAATCTCCATTCCTGAAAACATTCCTGGAACTCACCTGCACCTCTCAACACATGTACAATACCTTACAGACCCTATTTCTCATTGCACATAGCATTACTTATAGTTACAAATATTCATTTTACTGTACTTGTACCTTCAAGCATTGCATTGCCCACAGTACTCAAAGCCTGGCTCCATTTCTTCTGATATTTATGAAGCCTTTCTTGTGTCTATCTGCTTACAGTACATAGCAGCTTTTGTAGGATAAATAAAATGCCTTTGCATTGTTTTCCCTCAGTCATTTAGCACACAAACACTGAGGCAAACATTGACATGAAATACTTACTTGCTTATTACTTACATAAAATCCTAGCTTTGTATTCTAGGTAATTACTTATCAATGCAGTTATTTGGCATGCAAGCACTGGGCTTCATATTCTAATCTCCTCTCAGTTCTCCTGCTAAATTGTTGCTGAAAACTTCATTCTACTTCACTTGGTTATCTCAGCTGCTAGATGTCTTCTGTCCTTTGTTGGCCATATTGTACAGGACAAAGTTCACATGATGCAGTTTCACCTACAACTCCAAAATATTGGTAGATAGGCAAGCTTTCTGGAATCTGCAAACTGGAATCTAGGAAATATGCTGACTTTAGGGCCATATGCAGGATCCTCATTGAGTTGTGAATAATCTTCCTCCAAGAAGAGGTTATGGAAGTGCAAGTAAGATTCATGCAAAGAACAAAATATGACACCAGTTCATTGGATAATTCTATTTGGAAATCCACTTTCAGGGGTTTCAGCTGAAAAACCCTCATACAAAATGAAAGTGAGGGTTCTTTGAAAGTTGGTGGCACTGGCTGGAATTGGTGATCATTTGCATGGGACAAATTTCTCAGTCACAGCTACTATGGCTAACCAGGTGAATGAATCACCTTGACCATTTTGACAGTTAAAAAACATTCCTGTCCTACTATCTCTTGGATACTTGCTTGACTTATGTTTGGCCTTCTAATCTACAAGAATATAAATTTATTTTATGGATAAAAAGCAACAAACAAATGTAGGAGCATTTTTGTTTCTTGGAGTGGTAAATTTAGGGTGTTTGAATTGATTGTCATGGCATCATCACAATGGATTTTGGGACACTGTTTCATCATTTGAGCACAAATACACCATAAATCCATTTTAAGAACTATCTAAGAGGAAGATACATAGTGTGAGATACCTTGGCCTTCACCATTCTCAAAGTTGCTAGACAGCACTATTGACTATGCTAGTGTTCTTATTATTGCAGACTTTGAATTTCACTTCAGCCACAGAGGCTGTGCCAGCAGCATGGCCACAATCATAATTGTTGTCCTCTCCTCCAAGAATAGGCATAGGATTTTTCAGACATGATATTTAACTAAAACTACACAGTACTCATAGATTACTTGTAGATACAACTAGGATGTGCATATAAGTACTTGGACATGCTTGGAATTAAATACCACATGATGTTCTGAGCTCCCAGAGGACTGGCCAAGTGTTAACATCAGTACACAGGTTTCCAAATAGACAGTGAGATTTCTTGTATGTACCAGGGTTTCCATATAGAATTATCCCAGTTCATTCAGCAAGGTGGCTTGTACTTTATGCATGAATGCATTTCCTAAATGAATTATTTACAATATTCCTTAGAAAAGAGGTTCTTCAAAGGACAGGGTTGAACAATAGTTCAATGCCACTTGCCAACTCAAGAGACTTGATATCCATTCACAAAAATTATCAAAATCCCAACCCATGATTCCCCACCATCTGGAAATTATGCTTCTCCTTCCAGCCTTTATCAGCCATTTCAGTAAAATTGGAAAGGCACAACCATTGATCTATGACTTCCTTGTAGCTTAAAGCATCTGGATACCTACATTGTGTACATGTTGGAAGGTGATGCAATCTCTTTCATTGCTTTTAAAGACCTTTGCTGAGTTGTTGCAAAATTCTTCTACAGTATATTTTTCCCTCCCACATCTCTCAGCACTCTCAAAGCTAAATTTCTGCTCCTATGCAAAAAGGCTTGTTTCTCACTGAAAAGCATGGCAGTGACTCTGTCTTGAGCACCATTAGCATTCCCAAGGCCACCCCTAGCTATCTTCTTGTGAAGATACACTCTACTGCAGTCAATCCTGTGGAGTGGAAGATCCAGAAACTTGGTGTTATTGTAGAAGAATACCCTGCCCTTCTTGAAGTTGATGTGGCCAGTGAAGTCATAGAGGTTGGTGAAGGTGTCATAGATTTTGCAAAGGGTGATAGAGAGTGTGTTAAAGTCATCTCCATCTTGTGAGATGTTAGACTAACACCTTTCTCTTAGAATGTTTCAAGGAAGCTTCAGAAACAAAGATAATAGATTCCAAGAATATGCTTTAAATGCTGCAGGGACAATAGCAAAGGCTTGCAATTATATTGTCCTTGACTTAATTGAAGTGGCTAACTTTGTAGCTCTAGATTTGAGCAAAATTTTCATACAATGAATTGTGTATTGTCCATTGGCATTCTGCACATCACATGTTGGTTTGTTTCAGAAGGCTCTGCTTGGTATGTGCCTCATCCCTCTTACAGATTCTTCTACATACAGGAAATACACAAACACACCATTACTTATCCTCAGCAGAGTGAGTTCCATTGAACAACACAGTACATCTGCCCTGATGAAAGGCACCATCTTCTCATGTCTAACTCTTCCTCCATGTACTTAGCAATCTAAATTGCAAACACATCTAGTTTCTTTCCAATTATTACCACTGCATCCTTGAAGCACACCAAATATATGAAGTCCCTGGGAGCTACCCATGTTATTGATAGGGACATCTCTCCTTATTCCCTGTCATCTTAGATCAGCAAAATGACATTAACACCCATTAAATATATGTATGACACCATCTGTGTTGAAGACACTCACATCAGGAAAACAAGCAAAAATAGGTCTAAGTTTATATAGACAGATTTACCCTGAGCTAAAAATAATAATTCATATCATATGTACATTTATTGCACATCAATATTTAATGCAGTCTCTGGCATAATAGTATTTGTGAAAATTGCAAGGAGAGCCAGTATTTAAAAAAAGCTCATAAGTCAAAGATTTTGGTTTTATGTCAAGAACTTATTTCCAGGTGAGTCCTAGAATTTCCAGAACCTAACTGGAAAGTAATAAATCAAAAGGGAACAGAGGGTGCAGGGACCAGAAGCTCCAGTCTCTCCAGAAACAGGGTCCAGAGCTATGTCAAGGAGAAGGACCAGAAGTGGACAGTGGCATCAACTTATGTGGTGTGCCCCCTTTGTTCCTAATGTCCAATTTGCAACTACCAGGGCCTCCCAGTTATTGTCACATGGAAGGGACATGAGCATTAGTTGGGCAAGAAATTCATTGTCAAAATCTTTGGCTGCAAGTTTGCAATTCTCCATCTGTAGGAATGAAAAGTGGGCATGCATATCCTCACCCTCTGAATACATCTTCTCCAGCATGCAAACCTTTGTATAGAAGGCAGTGAGACCAGTAGGTACATGAGCCTGAGCTGCATGTAGTGAATTCCAGATCTATTCAGCAGTGGTATGACCTTATAAATGCTGGACTTGGTTGCACTCAATCATCAGGATGATAGTCCTGATAGCTTTGTCATTACAACATATGTATTTGTTGTACTGGCAGACATCCTCTCTGTATTCATGCATTAGCTGGTTGTATTCTGAGTCTGAAATATGTTCCTGATGTGTGATAGATGCAGAGGCCTGACCATCAGGTCCAGTAGTTCTGGGGATAGTAACTGCATATATGTGTTTTAGTGCATCTGGGCAGGGAAGGTAATTTCCTCACCAATGCCCTAGGAATGATAAGTCCCATGAGTAAGTTTCTTAACATGGTGGTAGTCAGAAGAGTAGGCAGAATCCAATGTTGTAGTAGGCATAGTAAGCAAACAACAATTTTGGTGTATTCACAGTTATGTGACCACATTGTGTTACAATTCTTTACTTGGTTATTCATACCTGCTGTGCAACTTTCTTTTCTTACAATAGATGATTATCACATGAACAGTTATATTTGGACTAGCCAACAATAACAATAGTTATACTTAGTATACTATGCACAGACCATTGTAGTTTACTATAAGTAGACCTTTGTGCTCTGGTCTTGCTCTTCAGCTTGACCTAGGCAAATATAAGCCTTGTAACATTCTCACTTTGATCCCTTGAAACCTTGATAAACTCAAATGTCAAGAACTCATTTCCAGGTAAGACCTAGAGTTGCCAAACAAGTAATAACTTGGGAGGGGCAAAGGAAAGTAACCAGAAGCTCTGGTGATATCTCCAGGAACATGTTCTAGCACTATGTTGAAGAGAGGGATTAAAATGGATGGCAGCTTCAGCTTATGTGCTGCACCCCCTTCATTTCTAACATCCAATTTACAGATTATTATTAGTGAAGTTGAACAGTAGTCAGGGATTGCAAACTCAGCTTCCTGACCAGAGATTGGTAAGGTGAAATCTCCAGAGACTGGAGATTTAGCATGAGAGTGATGACATTTGATGAGAGGAGATTGAGAGGGCAGAGAGTGTTGAGGATATCAGAGGTAGCTTTGCTAGTGAAGAGGAACTAGCAGTTGTAACATGTAATTAACAAACTGAAGTACTATGGTACATTCAAGGTACTTAAATACTAAGAAATGTAGCTGTCCAGAGTAATACTGCAAAGTACTAAAACATACTAAGTGAAAAGGAGAAGTAAATGGGTCAAATGAAAGAGAGCATATGACCATAGTAGCTAAATGTTAATGCAGAGGATATACTGATAGTAGACTAGTGTCTTGTGGCTGAAACATAAGTAATTGAGAAATAGAAATAGACCAGAGTAAACCTGAGTAAACCAGAGATGATGCATGGAGTTGGGAAAGCATCAGGTTTGTTTGGAAGCTCAGTTAGGAGTGTATGGGCAGTAATTGTGAGCAGGATATGACATCAAACCTCTAAGACTTTTTCTTGAGGCTCATTGAACCTAAGCTTCTCTTAAACAGATACTTAGTGACTTGACAACTGTCTTCTATAACAAGAAGTGTGTCTTACATTGAACTTTGAACCACCAAACTATGGAATTTCACCTTGAACCTACAACTTGGCTTAATTGCCATAACATATTAATTGGCAGAGGGTGATTTCAAAGGTGGCAGAAATGTGGCAGAGTAGCAGAGGATGTCAAAAATGAGTGTGTGAGCTTAGAAGTGATGATCATGAATGTAAGAACCACAGGAACAATGAAAATCATGTGGTCCAATGCTGAGGCTGAGAGGGAGGCTGCAGTAGTGGGTGAAATGCTTGGAATGACAGATGTATACACTTGACACTCTGAGGTTGTAGTCTAGACCATAGTGTGGAATGGCTGCTATAGTCATGCTACTAACAGGTCCAAGGTGTGCAGGTTAGACATGTCTCCAAGGGCTCAAAGTTGGCAAACTTTGAAAGCAGCAGCAGTGATTTGATGTGGCTAAAAGTTCCTGGGGCCCATAATCTAAAGTCAATAAGAAGCTCTAGGTGCAGGTGAGTGAGCTGAAAGTATGAATGAGTGGGGCACATACCTCAGCAATGATGTAGGAGGAGAACAATGCTGAGGTGCAACATGTCACAAGAGTTGTTAGAGATTCATCTGACACAACTGTGAACTTACTAGAAGGGAAATATCTTGGGCTTAGTAATGGAATTAGTAATTAGATGAGCAAGCATTGACTCAGTAGATACATTCTGTAGAATACTTGTACAGTAGTATAAAAGGGCCTCTGTAGGAGGACTTACTGTTAAAAATAAACAACAGTCTTGACAACATTGAAGACAGTTTGTCTCTGGGGGGGGTAAGCAAGGGGGGTAAACAGATGAGTACATACAACACTTGCAGACTACATATATACTACTCAACATAAAACATATATACTAATCCAGTTAGGTATAGAAAAGCCACAAAAATAAATATGCATGAAATGCTGTGCATCACAAAATGCTCACAAACTGTGATCCAATATTCCAACACTTACAATCAATCAGTTCATTCTCTTATTCACTACATGACCTCAATTCACAATAAGAGTAGCTAATAGTTTGAAATGTAAATAAATCCAAATACGTAAGGAATGAATAAGACTGTATAATATCTATGTAAATAGCTATATAAAATGTCCATTTTCAACAGTACTTACCACCAGCCTCAACTCTAAAGTTCTACTATTTGTCAGCGCGCAGGGTTTCGTTGAGCAAAGCGGGCTTAAAGTGGAAGATACCGAAATCTGAGATTTGTTGGTCTTTGTTTTGCAATGCTCTTGCGAAGCCGGTGCGGGCCGTGGACGTCTAGGCTGGCGACGATGTCCTCGTTTGCAAAATCAACCCAAACCAACCTGCCAGTGTTGACATAGACACCTCACACGTTTCCTTTATGAAGTCTCTCCTCGTGCATGTTCTCAACATGTAAAGAAACATGAGGGATGCTTCCATTCAACTCTATCTTGCTTTAATCAGACTCAACCCCGCCTCTTCTTTCAAATTTCAAAGTCTGGGAAAGGGGTATGTATATATTCGACCCGGGAGGACCTGGCATTTAACACTTCGATCCTTTTCCCCCGCCTTTCGCATTGGCAATACGCTATATCTCGTTGACAACATTGCGGTGATCGAGTATGCGAGTGGATTCCCCCAAACACGATTCCAATGACAATAAGCTGGTACCATGACCCCTTCTCGAATGATGTAAACCGGAACCCCACAGGATGGTCAAGTCACACGGCGCTACCACGTTGACTTCTAAATGATCGCGAACCAGCAATTTTCAAGACTCGGGATCTGAAGGTAAATTCCTTATCCTGCGTTACTCAAAAAAATTCAACCTTTCACTTCAGCAAGGAATGAATGTTAGAACTTGGGTCAAACTTAAGTTATTACGTTGGAAAAATTACACTTGTCTCATACCAACAGAAGCTAAATGTTTGTAAGTTGTCAATATGCATTTTTACATGCATGTTATGCGGGTGCGTCGATCGCTATAATATGAATACATGCTCAATAGGTAAGGTTTACTACTGCGGCAATTGCACGTTGTATCCTGTCAGTGATGCCTTGGGAGTATACAGAAAGCGCGCGCGCATATCACTTCCCCGCACTCGCTCAAACTTCAGATTATGCCCAAGGCAACCTCACTGGTCGATATTCACCAAAGACTGTGAATCCTGTTGTCCTTTCATTTTATCGGTACGTTGTTGCTTACCTTTTGCATACCTACTAATATCTGGAATCGTTGCATCGTAAACAGCTGGTCGAAATATCAGAAATTCAATTTCTGCCGTAGTCGTCGCATTGTCGTTGTGTTCTCAAATGGCACTGTCGGCCTCTTCCTCGATGACACTCTCCCCATCCTCAATCCCTGTGTTACCGAATAACCCCCAGGCATCAAGGGCATCCTATTTGTCGAGTACGACTACAAGTCTCATTGCATGTATCACACCCATGCTAGGTCTGATGTATCTCGTTGCTCTATCTTGGACATACAAATACGCACGGAAGAATCCACGCCCGCTGAACAAAGCGACAGGTGTCCATATACAACGATATGCACCCGGTGGGTATCTCTCCTATGGTACGGCCCTTTTTGTTAACCTGGTTCAAGAAAGTTGTCTACGTTTTCCTAGTGTTCAGCAGCTTGGCCGAGGTAAGCTACAATCTTTGACCACTTCAGTTATCAGTACTAGCCTAGGGGATGATTATATACAGGTTGCTATAGCAAGCTGGTTACTGCTCCAATATCGCTTTAATCATAATTTTCCGAATGAGGGGACTCGCATTGGTGCCAGACTTGCTCTGTGAGTTATCAATATCATAACGTTCTCGTCTTAGGATTAATTTCGCTTGTTTATTAGTTTCTGCGCTTGTTGGACTGTTCTGACAGCAGGAGCATACACATTGCTTTTCCTTCACCCGATATGGTCAAGGCATACTGTGTCATCACTTGGATCCCAGGCTATATGGGTGTTTACAACATGGCTATTCTGGATAGTCGCTGCTGGCATCGTCAACACCGCTGTTCCTTCCTTGCTGGGCAAGGGTGATTGTGTCAACGTAGTATATTGCGGGCAACTACGTTCATTGTATGGTGAGTTGCTTCATGACTCGAAGTAGATTATGACTGACTGAACTTTGCAGGTGTGGCCGTCGTAGAAATGCAAGTATGAATTACAAAACGAATTACTCTTCGTACTGAGAAGATTTTTTTAGTCTCGCCTTGACTGCAGGCATGGTTGTTATGATCTGGTTAGCTTGGCAGTCCACACGTGACATTCTACGGCCTGCGGATGTACCTCTTCAGTGACCAGTGACATGTAGATCACGTCGTGGTTTCAGCGTAGAAGTATCTGCTTTTACTTTGTACAGTGCCGTTACATGACCATTTCACTATCAAGCATATCCGCGTTGTCATATTCTACACAACTCTATCGAACGTTGATCATCGACATCCCACCAAATAAATATTATTATTCCAATAAACCCCCGGTGTATTTACGTGATAGTTGAGTGAGCCAATAAAGCATCCATACACGGAGAAGATTATGCAAAGCGACAGAATGGGCCCAATTCAGTCGTAATAGAGATTCTATACCAATGCTAAGGTTCATATAACACAAGGAACGAGGGTCTAATTGCGTCGTTGGTGTATACTACGAGCTCATCATAGTTGAGGCTTCCTCCTTTCTCCGCAAGAACCTAGGATACATAATCGGTTAAAAGAAAAAGGGCTTACGTTATAGCTATACGTACAGAGTCATATCCAGGAGGAGGCGCTGTCAAGGAGGTGCTGTCCTGCAACATCTTACATCCTTTCCCCACAATGACTTTGTTCAAAAGGATTGCTTTAAGTGGTGACTTGCAGTCATTGTGGGAGTAGTCATTGGATCTACACGAACTATTTTATACTTTTTTCAAACAAAAAAGGAAGACTATACACACTTGGATGACGTTGACGATGTATAAATCCCCTTACCAAAGCTATAAATAGAATTAGTATATTTTTATAATGGGATTAACGACATCGTACCGCCCCCAGCCTGTCTTCTTTCCCCATAGACTCAAATCGAACGAAGTGCGAACAATGCAGCACAGGGAACACGTTTGCGAAGAGCAAAATTGGGTGTGCCCTTTGTCGCCAAGATTGCATTCTCTGCGCGTACCATGCCAGCGACGATTCTCGTTTCCGGCAGAGCGACCAGTGTTCACGAACTGACCACGGGTTTCCACTGCAGATCTAATACAATATGGTCAAAATTTTGAATGGTGAAATAACATAGAACAGACCGGTAGGCATTATATGCGGCGAGAGAGGCCTGAGGTGCGATAATCTTATACACGCGTCTTACAGGTGGACTCACAGTTCCAACGTGCCGCCACGATGCCTTGAACTGCTCAGCCACTATACGAGTGACAGTCAAACTAATAAAACTGGCATTGATGGTGAAGATTGCATACCACTCTTAAACGTGACATGTCCAAAAGGAACCTCTAAGATCATAGGGCCATTTTTTTCTGCGTCGTCGGCGCATGTCTGGTTGCAAAAATGAGAGTTCGAGAGCTTTGGAGAGCGGAGGCACATCAGACATAGAGTCTCTCCCAGGCTGACATAGCTAAGTATCAGGTTAATATGCCGCATAAAATAAAGGCTTATTTGCTAACGTTTTATGTACCACGGAACAATAATCGCTTAATGTCCCGTCAGGGTTTGTGAAAGGAGGCTTCTGACATCCGGGAGCTTGGCAAATAGCTGAAGTAGTTTCAGAATAGTTATGCAAGGTCAATAGATATCGAACGTTTTGAATTACCGTTGCCAGTCATAGAGGCTTTTTTGTTCGCCCCATTGGCGTTCTTCGCACACGCCTTGCTACAAAATGGATGGAGACGAGTTCCATCAAAATACTTTGGACGGTTGTGACAAAACTAATCAAGTTTTGAGCAAGCATAGGCGGTTAAAATTAGCAGCTAAACAAACATCGCATTTTCCAGAAGTCACGGAACCATTGGCAGATGCGCTCGACGGAGTAGCCTTGGATTTAATTGCGCAAGTCTTGCTGCAGTAAGGATGAGTCTTGGTGCCGTCGAAATGTTTAGCTCGAAGGCGACAGTTCTGTCAAATAAAAGTCAATCTATATCTCGTCGGCAGTGATACAGATTTTAACTAACAACACAAAGAGCCGCAGGATTGATAGAGGGTGGACTTGCGCTTGAAGGGCCATTATTAGAGGCGGTCGTGGAGGGTGCAGTGCTTGATGCTGCTCCAGGAACAGTCACCGGTGGTGTGGAGGCAGGAGTGTTCGAGACATTCTGCAAGGGCGCACTGGTAGGAATGACAGCAGGTGGATTGGGAGCTGATTTCTGCAGGCCAGGATAATTATTGGCGACCGTACTGAGAAGAGATAAAGCTAGGGGAATGTGGGACGCCATTTGTCTATACGCTTAACTCGCCAGGAGCAATAAACGCCAGATGATCTGTAAAGACAAACCTGTGTTTGAAGTACAGGTTATAAACGGATTCAGCAGTGTATCGATGGCATGCACGAGCAGCATCAGATGCTTCCTGAAACAATGAGGAATGTGCGTGCCATTCCCATGAGGCAAACGTCCGATCGCTCACGAGTCCTAATATCAACCCGATGTGTATACCTGCATCTTTCATTCAGCTTCCACCATGACCTCTATAGTCAAGAACGTCGTCCACTGGGGATCCCAACAAAGAATGCAAAGCCCCAGTCAGAGCGATTTATGTGAGGTGAGAAAGATTCAGACTGAGAGAATAGGTGTTTTACTTACACATAGCGCGGAAGATCTGCGGGAAAAAGCCAAAATTCGTCGAAAAGGGTTTCAAACACCCTTATTGCAGCAGGAGTTGCGCAAGGAATGGGCAAGGTCCTAGTCCAACTGCCTGCATATTGCGTGGCTGTCGTGCGACCGGAAAGCCTGCCTTTGCTAACTTCTGTTCAGAAGAGCATGCAAAGTATGTACTCAATGATCGATCATTTGGTTTTCTGAAAGATTCTCTCAGGGAAGGCGTGCGTCAAGGTCGAGTTGAAGGATGCGAACACTGCAATATTCAGCCTAGAAATGTAGGAACGCTCTGCATCTCTTGCGATCGTCGTGCAAAGGCAGGTCCTCGGTTGCGTGAGCTCAGGCCTGATAGTACAGCATTCAAAAACTGTTAGTAATTATCGACTCTCTGAGAAATAAGATATATTAACCAGACTTTACCAGTGCGGGCCCAGTTTCTGAGTGAATGGGAGTCAAAGAAAGGCTCCCCTTCGGTTGAAAAGGCGTATGAAGTTATGCTCCCTCGGGACATTCGCAATCGGCATGATGCATATCGGTAAGAAAGGCGTACTCATTGATACGATTTTCTTTTAAACACTAAGCATTCAGGTCAAGAAATTCGAATCCCCAAGAAGTCCGTAGCTTCCATAGTTCCCAGTGCATCTGCGATCTTGGCTTTAAAGGTTCGACGCTGTGTGATTTCAAATCTTGCGGCGTATGTTGCGTAATCAAATCATCATTCAAGTCGTTTGCTTTCGGACTCGCTTTTAACAACGGACGGTGCGTTGATTTTAACTGCAAAGTTCCTGTCGAGTCCCTGATATATCGCGCGGAATAGATTTGGAGAGGGGATATACTCGTACCGGAACCCAGCTCTTGCCGACCAATTTGCTACGTCGTGCACCTCCTCACCATACCGTGTCATGGTCGCCTGCGATGTCGTCGTTGAACCCAGTCAGGCGAGGGAAATAGACGAGGTCCGTATCGGTTCTTACAATAAATAAAGCTTTCCTAACACGTTTGTAAGGTTGATGATGAGGAATCGCTCTTCGTGCCGGTTGCAGATGCGATCCTTCCTGTTTATGTGGTCATGTACACGGCGTGAAACAGAAGAGAGGATAATTTAAATAGAAATATGTGTAATTAATGGAATAATTTATGAGTACAAGTCTGCCAGTGAGATGCAATCAAGAAGCCATAGGCGTCTTAAAAAGAGTAGAAATCAATGCATGCACCTTTGAGCGAGCCTTCGGAGGATCGCCATACACAATGAGATATGCAGGACGTATAGCATCATTCGTATAGACCACAGTCTCTTCGTAGTTGAGGTCAACGCCAGGCTCTCCAATAACCTAATCAATGCTTAGTTCTTGGCGCTGCGAGAAGGAAAGAAGTGGACGGACAGAATGGTGTCCACAAGGTGGCTCGCTTAAGTTAACGGCGTTCTGTCGTCGTTTATGGGGTTTACCCACAATGACGCGGTTAACCAAGAGCACCCGTAACCGTGAACTCTGATCACCGTTAAACGCATAATCATCAGCCTCTGTAAACACAGTTCAATTTATAATCGAAATAAAGGAAAAGTTTACGCGCTCGACGAGCATGCCGTAGTATAAATGCCTGTTCCGAACCTGCGGAACTTGTGCTTTGTACCTAACGAGGGAGATGAGGTTACGAGACCAAAGAGCGATGAGACTACCAACCACATCTTCGAATATCAAAAGAATTTCGAATAATGCAACACAGAAGGCATTCCGGCAAGGAGCACAGACGCATTCGCGTCCTGTCTTCTGCTAACATGCAACAGCGGTTTGTGCCATGGAACAGCAATTGCTCATTGGCCAGGTTCTTAGTTTGTGACCTTAACGAAGGTGTAGCGGCTACAAGCGCTCTGGATGATCATACTTGAGATGGGGGCCTATCATAAGACTAGAAAACAAACCGGTGCTGGTGATATGACTTGAGATTCGCGTCCGGCGACAAAATCTTGTAAATAGCGCGAACTGTTGGCTTCTGCTTCTTTGGGTGTTTCCAGCCTTTGAAAAATTGTCTTTCCACTGAAGGCAGTCAAAAATAATCCTTTCTATATGACTATAACGTTCAACTCACCCAGGGAATATTTAGTATCGCTCTGCGATAGTGGCATCAGGCGATTCCACTTGCCCTTTCCCTGATTGTCAGGATGGTCGAAACTGAACTCGTCAATTATCATCGTGGCCTCAGAATGGGATGAATGAGGACTTGCATTTGTCACTGCGGCATTTTATTACTATGCTTGCGACTTCGAGCGGGACTGCACTCGCAGGGTGATGATCATTGTACACAGGGCGCGCTGGAATCCCCAGATAACCGAACGAATGGCGTTTGAAGATCAGAATGAACGGAACGCATGTAAAAGGCATCGCCATGCACAGTTCCGTCGTTGCTTCATTTCGGGACTTTGCTTGAATCTGTAAAGAATCCAAGCTGATGCCAGTAAGCGTGAATTTAAGTTTGGACGCGCTTTCAGAGCATTCCCTGGTATCATGGGTGCGCAGGCAGCATGCACGGCGAGGCCGCTGGCAGTATGGACAGGAGATGAGTAGAATAGTTGGATTCAAGCAGTGGTTAGGAGGCTGACGATACTAGTAGACGCCACTGGAGAGGTGCCTTTTAGTCATGCGTTACACATCATCTTTGTTAGTATGTTACATCTGTCACGATGCTTTGTTTGTTTCCGGCCACACCATTCTGCACGCAACCGAAGGCATGTATGTATCACAGGCATGAGGCAGCTGGCAGCCTGGCACATCGCATCTTCATGGCAGCAACGCTGATTATCGATTTCTCAACGCACTTTGCGTGAGGAAAACGCCTGCAGGCTTACAAATGCGTGTTCCTCTCCTCTCTGGATTCATTGAATCCCTCTGAAGCTGCGGAGCTTGACGAATATTGACTTCCTTGCAGGTATATCATCCTTTTCGGCGCGCGGATTCGAAGCAGTGCAACTATTCTCTCGCTGTCTGCTCTTGACGCTACTCTTCCCCTTCAATAAAGATATCCCCCCCCTAATGCATTCTCGTAAAACAATTACTATCCTCACATCACCTCCTGCCGGAACGGCCCCGCTCCCATCCTTCGCTAATTGCATATCACCAACGACGAGGCAGCAGATTCAATATCGCATCGAAGAGCGAAAACGCACCGTCTACGTAACCTCTGACGTTTCTCCTTCTCAGTGGGATACGCATAGCTTGAACACCATCTTCACGCTTGCCGAGGTCCCGGAGAATGAGCAAGGCGACTCAAGAGCTCAAATACCTGTTCGTCGGACGCAGTCGCTTGTAGACACCCAAGTAGTTGTCATGGAAGATAGCACCAACTTGAACACTCATGATTTAACTGAAAATTCGCCCCGCCTTAGTGTTTATCGCTCCTCCCGACCTGGATCGAGGAGCGCTACCAGTCTTCGTGTTCATAACCCAAACAACCCATCGGATGCTCCTGGACGAGGATCATCATCTCCGCACCACAGTCCTATCCGCCCTCGTATTCTGTTCTATCACAAGCATGATCCTCACTATGGGTTTACCAATTTCTCCGCTCATCCAGTCATCTACAAGAGCAAAAAGTATCCCACAAGTGAACACCTTTTCCAATCTTTCAAGGTATATAATTGTTATCTTCGGAGATGCTACTGCTGATATCTTTTACTGCAGTTTCAGAAGCATCGTCCTAATTTAGCAGAACACATAAGAACCTGCTCCGAAAGACCCAGTGTGGCATTCTCAGAGGCTCGTCGTTTCCAGCCTGAAGTACGGCACGACTGGAAGCAGGTTAATGTCCAGAAGGTATTATTATATCCAATATCTCGAATCATCATACTCACTTCGCATTAGATGGACGAGACGCTCTGGCATAAATTCACGCAACATTCTGATCTCAAAGCTGAGCTTCTGGCGACAGGAGACGCAGAACTTGTGGAGGTAAGATGCATCATCCATACTGGCTGATAAGCATCTCTAACTTCTTCTTTACAGGACTCCGATAAAGATGCGTTTTGGGGTGTAGGAGCTGATGGGCGTGGCCGCAATGAGCTCGGAAAGGCTCTCGAGAGGCTGCGAAGCAAGCTCCGCGAGATTTCATAGATCTTATCGATTACTGGCCTCGTTCCGAATGTTTTGTTCTGTTTCATGTTAATCCGCTTTTAATGCTTCGAACACATGCGATCGTCCTTGCTTTAGATGTGCTTGGTCCTTGCGTAAGACACGTTGCTAATGATTGGATCCTTGAGGACACCGCAAACATAGTTTGTATTATAAGTTCGTTCTTGCATTCGCAGATGATCCTTCAATCAATACCACCAATATGTCGACCCGCGCACCAGTTCCTCAATCCAACCAGACCGCTCAGCTTTGCAACGTGCGCATTACCATCCATATACTCTTGAGGTTGAGAGATTGAGTCGAATTTTGTGGTAGTATTGCCATCAGAAACCCAAGTTCTCTAATCATCTGTACTGCTCGAAGACATGTGCTGGACAGGCCGCTTCGCTATGTAACGTCAGTATTTTTTCCGCGCAGTAATCTTGAAATAATTACTCAGGTTTATCGACAGCATTGTCACAAGAAACCGAAATTCCAAACTTTCGAGTATTGTGGCAAGAACTGCGCCGCTCTAGCCAATCCAGCGAAACCTCGTACTGCTGGAGCTAGCGCTCCTCAAGGCCAGGCTGGAACAAGTGCAAAAGCGGCGGGCTATCCCAAAGGCAGCAATTTCAACAGCCAGTCACAATCGCAACCCGCTCCTGCAGCTCAACCAGCATTTGATCCTGTCCAGTTAGCGAGTCAGTGCATTGCCGTCCTCTCGCATTACCTTGTCTTTTTATTAATCTTGTTTACTGCCAAACATTCAGAGCTTGTTGCCCAACATATCCCTCAGGTTCAAGCCATGCTGAATCCTGGAACAGCAGCTCCAATGGCACAGCCCATGGCTGCTCCTGTTGCTCCCGCGGCACAGAGCGTTCCTAATCCTCATTCGAACAACCCTTTCCTGAATCTCACCAATCAAAATGCTATACAGGATCCATCCCTCGGTGTGCCGAATGGTACCTTGGCCGCTTCATCGAAATCGCTATCTGCCGCTCAACTTCATATTAGCACCCAACAGGTTGCCGATGATCTTGAGTGCCTTATCGCTGGCTGCGGCCAGCCTGTCCACGTTGACGCGAAAGGACTGAAGACCAGTGATTACTGCTCTTTGAGGCACCGAGAGTAAGCATCAATCCAACATCAATCTGTTGACCCGACAATAATATCGCTCTCTTTTACCAGAGAGGCCGTGGTATCTGGCCTAGTTTCTCCTTGCATTATGTGCATGACTTTTCCGCAAAGCGTTACAGATTACTTTTGCTCTAAGGTATGCAGAGACGAGGCAATGGACAAGCATCTCGACGCCGACGAATGATGTCTATACCGCTTCCCATGTATCGACTTGCGCTCCAGATCATGTATACTATTTATGACGGCTCTTTAAAGCTTTACTGTTCAATTGCGGTTATATAATATCGTGAATGCCTATGCATAGAATTTCCATATACTCTGAGTGAAACCAGGTGCGGTACATTTCGGTATGCTTGATCCTATGGCGGTCGTGGTTATGCTGAATTCCAATGTGAACAGATTGTTTTTTAATATATAGTGGCCTGTAATTGTACCCTACTGTCACGACCGTACGGCCTCAGCCGTCGCATCTTCATACTTATCCTGAACGGGTAGTATTTCAACAAATTTCACAAATTGCCGAATTAATAATTAATATGACCCGGTTCGATAAGCATGAGAAGAAGCTCAGTGAAAAGAAGAAATAGTAATTATTAAATGATGAGCAATGAAATATGCTAGAGCTGAAGAATTCTCAAAGAATTCTCTACATTCCCGAAGTTCAGTGTTTGGCTTGGCCAGGATTGCCAAATAGGAAAATAAATACGAGGCAGCGGTGAGGCGGCACGGTCTATTTTGACCGCCGTCCGGCAACAGCCAGCACCGGACATGCTCGTTTCGTCCGGTAGCGTTAGTTACGTAGCCTTTGTTCTACTGCGATACAGCTAACAAGGAAACGATAGACTAGATTCCCAAATGCTCCGCTTAGCAACCTTGTTTAATTGTGGGGTAATCAAAACAGTCTTTACCCTAATTGGAGACGGAGGAGCTGATTCAATGGCTGCTGTCCAATCGGGAGGCTCGGTGGCCACGCGAGGCCGGACAATTCCCTAGATGCAGCGTTTGGAAACCTGGTCTATTGTTTCCTAGCTGTAACCACTAGGTTTGCTTGCGTTTACAGTCATACTTACTATAATTTAGTCACACATCTTCTCGTAAAATTTATGCAGAATATAATGTGAATATTGGCATCCATTTATGGGTATTCGGGAGCACGTAGGCAGCCTTTTTTTGGCCTTTACTGAATATGATGTTATCCATCGCATTGGATCGACTTATCCGCCTATAATCTAGATTCATCCTGTCAGGCCTCGATGCTTTTATTAAATTCCAGAATAACTCCAGAATGTGGTACACATCGGTCAGAAAATGCGGCACACATCGGTCAGGGCTTAAGTAGGGTGCGTAAAAAGTTTACCAGTAAGCTGTGGCAAGTGGCAACACAACTAACAGTGCGTTCTTGAGCTCGAGTATCATGTCTGCATCTGGTGCAAGCTATGGTGAATTGAGCGCATAAAGACTTTGGAGGTTGGTGATACACGCTATAAAATTATATCGTGTTCATTGGCATAAAACTATTTCTGGAACTTACGCTTGTGTCCTTTTCATCTCTGTGCAAAGTCCTAATATATTTCTCGTAGCCAATGTGGATACCAACTTCAGCTCCGGAAAATGATAACGAATATTGGCCCGGATCAGCATTCACATCTCCTGGCGCGCACACGTAAATTTCTGAATTCCATGGGAACCTTAAAATATATTCCAGTGGTATAAAGACACTCATGTTCGCTGTCGCCTTCAAAATTTCCACTATAACCAACCGATTCAACCACCTCGTCATACGCTGTCATTGCCATAATGACAGGACACGAAGAAACCGCAGATATATGTAATCTGAGTCTCTCTGAACCTACAGTTAGTTTTTTTGGCCTTTGCAGATACAAACTACTCAACGTTATTACTAGGTTAATGCTGCTGTGGCGGAGGTATTGCTGTCACCGATCAAGTATGCCTTCTTTCATGCGCTGGGATGTGCAGCCATTCGCACCACTACGTACACCAGTGCGAAGGCTATCACTTTATTAGTGGCTACCGAAACCGGACTAGTTGGTGGCTCGGTGCTTACAATCCTTTATATGCTTCTTCTCCTTGTTTCGCGAGAACGTCAAGAAGACGAATCAAAGTGGGATACTCTTTCTGGTCAGATAGTTCTTCTTGGCAAAGAGATGTTTTTTTCCGCAACAGCTGCGACGATAGGAGGATTAATTCTGGGGATAGATATGGCTCAGCGTGAGTCTTGTATTTTAATCGCTGTTGGGGCTGCGGGCCCTTTTCTGTTTTTGTTATTTTTATGTGGGTTGGTGGGTCTTATAATAGGAGTTATCCGGATCTTAAGAGAAGTGCGAGGCCGTGTGTAGAGTATCTGCTTTTGTTTCGTCACGCACTAGTATTTTATGGCTTAGTTATCGTGTAAATACACGGACCTTTGAGCGATGTAACTTAATCGATGAGTTCTGCGCCAAATATCCAACATTTAACTGTCTTCTATCTGAGCGATAGGATCTATTCGAAGCAAAAACAATGCCGCTGAGTTCCATAGGCACGGTACATATATATAGGTTCTGATAGCCTCTAGGTACTAAATGATACCGTGCCAATGTAGGGGATTCGGGGTGCAGAATGCTTACCTAGAGCCTTCTCATACTATAATGGGCTCAGCATCGAGATCTCATTTAACATTATTAGATAGAGACTCAAAGTCTCGCCACGTTTTTATACGACTGCCACCGACACGGAAACCTGAATTGTGAAGGTCATTTGCTTGTTATATAGAGCCCCAGTTAAATATAATAATGGGTCTATTCCTGCTATCAACGCACAAATCGCCAGTGCGTGGCGCTCAGACCCCATAATTTCACCATGGTACATATTTCTACAAAGACACATAGATCAACCAAAGATCCCAATGACTAGCCCATTGTCAAGCGGGGTTATCCTCCAGCGATAACTATCAGAGCCTCCGCCGTTGTAATCGATGACTGTAGCAATGGCAGCCCAAGATCATTTCATTTAAGTACGATCACTCCCACTGTCATTCAGATAGTGGGCTGTGGGAGATGTTCGTTAACTGCAACGGTAGTTGGGTTCATCCACTGTAAATGAAAGGTTAATTCATCAACACGAGTTGCTCCCGCGAACTTTTCTCCACCGCCTTCTGAACTTCAGGGTTTCCACACTCCGCATCATATACATATAGTCGTGGCATAGCAGGAGATGCGAATAAAGCACCCACTAACAGCTGTTCCGGATATTCTGAATTTTAGAAATCTGCCTGGGACATTTGGAGGTCTCTTGACCCGCGTCTTAACACGTTGATCTGGCACCTTGGGAAATCGCAGCCTACCATGGACGCATCTTCTGTGTAATTTCACACTACCGACTCATACAAGCATGCAGTGACCAGCATGCGGCGATAGCGGATCCCTGTGATTATGGATGTGGTACAGCAAAGGAGAGACTCGGCCACTGTGGCGCAGCTGGGTCTCTTTTTATTTTGTGCGAGACGTGAAGTCCAGGACCTAAAAACGCAAGATAGGTACCCTTTAATCCCATTTTCATCGCTAAACCTCGTCTCTTGGTGTACAGAGCACGAACTGGGCCTGTTGATGGCATAATACGGCGGTAGGGATGTCCATGGGATGATTGGAAAGATAAGAAAGGAGCGACAGAACATCACTCTGTCCGTGAATCTTAGTTCTTTTCCTTCTTTTCAGAAGCATTTTCGGAGTCGCTGTCTTCTGTCAGGAATCGGGGACGTTGGGTTCCATACGTTCACGATATCGACCAGGGCTCACCTATCACATTCTTCCCCGGATCCTCAGGAGAGCACACCGTTTCCTCGGAGCTATGTGCGACAGGCGATGCTTTCCTTCTCCGTCCTCTAACCGTCGCATGACTCTGCCTCCGTGATTGCGGTAGCTCGTCGTTTGAGCTGTCTGATAGCTCCTCTTCGGAGACACTGGTATTGCCGTGCAAGAGGGCGTCGTCGTTGAGTGGGGAAGAAGAACGGGATGAGAAGTGGTCGCCATAGAGATCATAGAAATTCAAATCCTCCTCCTCACTAGAATAAGGAAGGATATCAGCATTGTGAGCCCAGCGCTCCTATTCCCTTCGATACAGCGAAAGGCTTACTCTGTGTCCAGAGATTCTTCGCCAGATGAATCGAAGTAGCCGTCTACAAAGTCATCCACTTGATCTACCGTAACGACTTCTGGAATGATGTCTGACGACATGTAAGTGAGTATCTGTGTGCTTGCGTGCGTCTCGGTAAATTGATTTTAGTATGGTGCGAGTCGGAGACTAGTATGTGAAGGCCCTAGAGATGTAGTGGTCGGGGTAGACGTTACGCAAGTGCGGCAGATTCCAAGGAGAGCTTGAAGGCCAAAATTACCAGGTTCATTCCGGCGCGGTTCCTTATCAGTATTCCGCAGAGGGTGATTCTGAAATGGATGCAGTGGAAGAGCCTATTCAGAGCACGTGAACGCATGAGTACAAAGCCGGTCGAGCGCTTATCATACATACATATTAAGGTTTCCGAATGGATGAATGGGTAGATGAGTCTTGAGAGAATCATTCATTTCTGCCATGTCAGTCATAGCCAGGAAGATCGCATTTTCCCCGTCTTTCCCCGTTAGAGCTATTCGTTTGGACTCTATTCTCCCGAGCCTAGTGTGGCTTTTCGCGAATGTACAGTCACAGCCAGACCTTGAACCGTCCGGCAACTGAATTTGTCAAGAATTCGTAACTTCAGTATCCTGTCCATCACCTGAACTTGTCAGAACCAGTCTAGGATTTTGTTAGTGGGGAATATTCAATGATATAGATGTGCCAAGTATACCTCAGGAAGTAGAGAACGTGCGTCTCTAGAGCGCGGCTGATACTTGGGGGTAATTTACCGGGGAAGGTTCCCCTGCTGATGGTGGCGTTCCCGCGGATGCGTAATCGAGAAGCTGATGCCAAACAACACATTGCATCACGTGAATGAGAATGTCCCAGCATCGCCGACGACTCAGTCGCCGTACCGGTTTTATCAGGCTACTTTTCCTCAAATGTTGCAGACAATTTCGCGGGGAGCGCTGGGCCCACGCGCCCAGGTGCAGTTCGCTACACTTTCACGCAGAAGGTGTGTCCATACTTCACATTTGGACCCCTCGATTCGAGACTTTACATCGACTTTGGCCCGTAAACAACCGACGTTTGCCGTTTCACCAGCTTGTATACGAGTTCTATTGGAACCAAAGCATTTCTATGAGAATTTATTGGTGATATTTCTCGCAAGTTTACTATAAAAACTCTAATGTTTCGTGTCAGGATATGATTCGGCGCGCGGAAAGACGAATCTTCATCTCGTCACTATACATCGGCTCAGCCGAATCCGAGCTTGTACGTCCTGCCACTTTCCTCAAGCTTGGTAGGGACTTACTAAACATACAGATATCTGAATTAGATAAAGCTCTGCGAGCTAACCCGTCCTTGGAGTTATATCTTCAGCTTGACTTGAATCGCTCAACGCGTCCTGGACCATCGTCAACTGCGAAGATACTACTCCCCCTTCTCCGAGATTTTCCTTCGCAGGTGCACGTGGCTATGTTCAGAAGTCCGAGTTTGCGAGGGTTACTGGCAAGGATAGTCCCGCCACGATTCAATGAAGGGTGGGGGACGTGGCATGCGAAGATTTATGGCGCAGACGACGATGTGATGATCAGCGGGTAAGCATTCAATGAATAGTGAAGCCCTATCTGTTGTCTGATATTATTCCGTGTCAGGGCAAACCTTAATAAGTCGTATTTTACGAATCGACAGGATCGATATCTCCACATCACTTCACAGAAAGGGTTTTCTCAATATTGTTTCGACTTCCTGCAAACAGTGTCCAGATTCTCCTATAAACTATTACCCTCAGAGTCCATGAATCTCCCATCAACAAACCATTCTTACAGCCGTGAAGGATACACGCTTGACTGGCCGGATGCACATACACATCCTCACCATATTAATTGCAAGGCAGAAGCAGCCTTGACATCCCTACAATCCTCCTACATCCAGCCGTCATCTGTGGATTCATCACTACCATCAGAAATAACAGCTATCCATTCCCGTAATGCTATCTTATTTCCCATAATACAAGCAGGGCAATTCAACATCCGTGAAGAAGAAGCGACATTCCAGCTCCTGTTTGGCCAGCTCAGCTCTATAGCCGACAAGCAGCGTTCACGGCTACTCCTGGACCTTACCAGCGGATATTTTAGCCTGTATAAACCATACCAGGAGCTTATCCTCGGGAGTTCGAATGTTGACTGCAAGATAGTCGCTGCTAGTCCTAAGGTTAGTTACTTGGCATTTCTAGGAACTAAGAATGGATGCTAAAATACTATCCTAGGCAAATGGATTCTTTGGCTCTAACGGGGTGTCAGGGCGCATTCCAGAAGGTTATACTCTGTATGAACAACGTTTCATGAGAGCCGTCAAACAGGCGGGCAGGTTATGGAAGAAGTCGACTGGCGGAACTGGCCATGGTGTAGAGTTGAGTGAATGGGAAAAGAAGGGCTGGACATATCACGCCAAGGGTGAGACATGCCCACTAGCGCTCATTTGTTAATACTAACCTGATACTTACTCAGGCATATGGCTCTCGCCGAGCGCATCGTCGCGACCAATTCTCACCCTTTTCGGATCCACCAACCTCAACTCCCGCTCTGCAGATCTTGACACCGAGCTGTCCTTCCTCATGGTGGTGCCTTCTGAACCTGCCCCCTCAGGATCTTTAGCTTCAGCACCACCTGATTCTGCTAGTACTGATTCAGAGTCCCCGACATTGTCACTCAGTGCAGCGTCATCGCTACGCGATAGCTTTGCTCGCGAGATTGAACATATCAGAGCCAATGCTGTGGAATGGCAAGGTGGACGACGAAAAGTGCGATTTATGACCAAGGTCATCGTGTGGCTCGTCAGGGGCAAGCTTTAGTCACACTGGGACTTTCACATTTTCGTGCTTCCATCCTGTGCTGTCAGGACATCCGAGTAGACAGTACGCGGGCTCTTGGAGTTAATTATATAGAATCACGTTGCTTTCAGTAGTCCATCCTCCGTAATATTTAGTAATGATACCAACGACGGGCTTGCTCTAGGCCAAGGATTAATTTTACGACCCCCACTCAATCTTCACACTTTCTTCCGTTGACGTTCTTCGAGTAGAGATATATATTCTATGCCATACCGGTAATAATCATTCCACTGTATCGCATCATCCTTCAATCTCCCCCTCTATCTGCTCCAAGGATGCCTGCTGCTGCCACATGCTATAATACAACCCGCGCTTGCGCATCAGCTCGTCATGGGTGCCCTGCTCGACGACTTGGCCTTCTTTCATCACGATGATGAGGTCTGGGAAGAGATTATTTCAGCAATTCCGCCAGAAGGGAATAGCAAGAGGAAGGGACTCGTACCAGCCTCTACGACGGTGCGCAGACGATGCGCGATGAATATGCTCGTGCGCGCCTTGTCCAGCAAGGTGCTATTGATGTTCCTCATGAGCTCTGACTCGGTATGTGCGTCTAGCGCCGATGTCTAGAGGAAACGAAATGATCAGCACATCGTTGCATACTCAACAAGGTTACCCGAAAAAACTCACCGCCTCATCAAAGAACAAAATTGGCGGATCCTTCAACAGCACCCGTGCCACCGCGAGTCGCTGCTTCTCCCCACCACTGATCATCAGTCCTCGCTCTCCTACCTTTGTATGGTACCCCTCCGGCAAGCGCATAACCGTATCATGCACATTCGCCTTCTTTGCCGCCTCCATCACCTCGTCATCGTTCGCGTCAAGCCGGCCATAGCGCACATTATGCAGAATGTCCGCATGGAATAGCGGTGTATCCTGCGGGACGACGCCGATCACCTTGCGGACGCTGGTCATCTGCAGCCCGTGAATGTCCTGGTCGTCGATGAAAATGCGCCCTGAGGATGGGTCGTAGAAGCGGTAGAGGAGGCGGAAGACGGTCGATTTACCGCACCCTGAGGGTCCGACGATGGCGACCTTCTTGCCGGCGGGTACTGTGAAGGAGAGGCCGCGGAAGATGGGTCGCTCAGCGTGGTACCCGAAGTGCACGTTTTCGAAGCGGATGGAACCGCCCCGGAAGGTGAGAGGTTTGGCGGTCGGGATGTCCTATTGCAGGAGAGAACCGCATGAGTACCACATATACAGGAGATCACTTATGAAAGGGAAGAACCGCAAATTCACCTGTGGTGGCTTATTCTCCTCGACTAACTTGAACAATACCTCCATATCCAGAAGGTTCTGCCTCATCTCGCGGTATATCGTGCCCAAAAAGTTGAGCGGCAGCGAGAGCTGGAAGATCAGCTGGTTCACCATGACTAGGTCACCGACGGTCATCGTGCCTGCGATAAAGAATCAGCTCCAGGTTCTGTATCCCCTCCTGAATCCTTCCCCGTAACCAAACCCCTGCATCCCAGTAAAAGAACACATAAAGTAAACTCACCATCTACGACCCCCCTCGCAGCCAAGAACATCGCCCCCGTCAGTGCACTAGAAAAGATGATGTTCTGCCCCGAGTTGAGGAATGCGAGCGACGTCGTGATCTTTACGCTCGACTTCTCGTACTGCGCGAGGTGCCGGTCGTACTGTGCGATTTCGTAGGGCTCGTTGTTGAAGTGCTACTGATACGGGTGCGGGGTTAGGAGGTTGGATGGGGAGGATGAAGAGATGAAGGGGGTTGGGAAAGGGAGAAGGAGGGAGGGAGAGGACGATGAGAAGAGAACACGCACCTTGACAGCCTCGAAGTTGATCAGTGAGTCTACGGCGGTGCTGGCGGCTTTGTTGTCTGCTTGGTTAGCTTCGCGGCGGAAGCGTGTCCTGGCAAAGAGACCGTAAGCAACAGAATTCTGCGCGTACAGTAGAAAAATAGCTAAAGGGAACAAATGTACGCAAAGAGAGGGATATGCAAAAGTCTTCAGAATAGTACAAATGGTCGCCAATAACAGGCAGTATTGCAAACACCCTCTCTCGCAGCCCCTTTAGCTTTGACATATCTTCTTGCAAAATGTCTCAAAACAAAAAGAATACACGCTGTGCAGCTCACCTCCAAGACGTCGTGCGCACCGTGAACCACGTATATGCTACCATCGCACCGGCTGTGATGGCAGCGAAATCCCAGCCGAATTTGTATGTCTGCAAGTGATGAATATGAGTATGGGCAATGAATGGACATATAATGTATGGGGAAGAAAAGATAAGAAAAGTTGGGCAGCGAGAAGGAAAGAAACCAAGCTGAGACGTGTGCGAGGAGCCGGATAGCTAGGAGCTGAGCGGCAGGCAAAGCTGGATAGCCGATCATAGCTGGCGATTAAGCAGCTCGTGGGATCATGGCACCCTGCCAGCTTGCGGTACGCGGTGGACTCGTCGTGCCGTGTTAGTTTACAGCGACTGGTGGGCTCATATCAACCTGTCGCCCCATAGCATCTGGCCGGATCAGAGCATCTGCATCATCTCCTCGGCATAGCACCTTGCCAGCCGTAGCACATTCCTAGTCCATATCATTAACCGGCCTATAGGACCGTAGCAGCTCATTGCACGCCGATGACTCATAGTACCTTGTTCGCCCATAGTACTTTGCCTCCTCATAGCACATAGCTGGCTCGGAGCAGCTGGCCAGGTTGGCCAGGGGCATTTCCCGAGAGTAGCTGATGAGCTCAAACAATCGGTCATGGTGCACTCCAGGAAACTGAAAGGCCGGTGCAGCCTGTGGTATGGTACATACAGCTGGTGGATTCGGTGGACTCGCCGCCAGCTCGGTACGCACAGCGTCGCTAGTGAATTCGGAGAGCTGGCGGGCTCAATGTAGCTGGTGGGCTGCGTGCGGTTCGATGCAGCAGGTGGATTGGACGTAGCGAGTTAGATACAGCTGTGGAAACCGGTGCAGATGGTGGGCTCGAAGCGGCTAGTGGGCGCGGAAATGCTGGCGCACTCGGTGCAGCTGTGGGCGAGATGAAACTGGTGCGTTGGGCGGAGAGGGTAGGTGCAGAACAACTGAGGAACATGACGCAGCCCATGGGCTCGAGAAATCTCTACAGCTGGCGGACTCGGTACGGCTGATAGGCCCAATGCAGCTGGCGGATTCAGTGCAGCTGGTGGGCTTGACGTAGCTGGTGGGCTCGACGCAGCTGGTGGGGTCGAAGCAGCTGGCGGGCTTGAAGCAGGTAGCGGGCTCGGTGAACCCGGAGGACTCGGAGCAGCCGGTGGGGTCGGTGCAGTTGGTGGCTTCCATGAACCCAACGGAACCGGAGCAGCCAGTGGGCATGATATAGTGGGTGGGCTAGATATAGTTGGCGCGTACGATACAGCCATAGAATGGGAGTAGCCGGGGAGCATAGCGCAGCCTATGCAGCTTTAGAAATCGATGCAACTGGTGGGCTCGGCGCAGCTGATGGGCACGATACAGCCACGGAATGTGAGCAGCTAAGAGCTATGACGCAGCCCATAGGCTTGGTATAGCTGGTTGGGTTGACGCAGCTGGTGAAGTATAGCTGGCTGATTTGGAAGCCCGAAGAGAAGCCGACTCTCCTGGCATAGCTGAGAGATTCAGAGTACTAAGATAAGCTGATAAGCTCGGAACAGCTAGCAGCCTCAATACAGCTAAGCGGCTTGGAGCACTAAGAGCAGCCGGTGGGTTCGGTACAGCTGACTAGTGCGGAGCAGAAAGAGCAGCTGATGTGGCTAGCAGCATCGAAAGCACTAGGCTGGCGGCGAACAGCTGACAATCAACCTAGTTTCCCCACAGCAAGAGTCGCCTGATGGGCCAGTACCCCGTAAAAGAAAGAAAAGACGCCAAAAAAGCAGAAATCAAAACCAAAACTGGTAGGAAAGGGACTCACGAGAATACCACAGACCATGGAGATCTCCAGCGCGGTGGGCACGATACGGAATAGAACGGCTTGGAGGAGGAAGGTGATGCCCCTGGGAAGTGGGTGGGATGCCAATCAGAATCTGCGGAAGGACGATGGAAAAGCGGAAGCAGTCAAGAGCGACACAAGACATGACCATAGAACGAAGAAGGACGAAATAAAGAAGGACGAACAGACGTGTGAGGAAAGAACAAGAAACAAAATGAATCATGATGAACGGAGAACGAAAGGAATGGGCAACAACGATGATTGGAGGCAGCGCGGAAAGAATCGCGAGAGAAATGTATGGCCAAAGCTAAAGATGAAGAGGAATATGAAAGAGAAAGGAAGATGAACGCATGAACGAGCATGAAATGAAGGATGGAATCGAGCAAGCGTAGAAGGCTGAATCGGATGGGTGAACAGAGACGCCAGAATGAACAGAACACGAGGTGAAACCAGCGACCATACGACGCCGAATGAAATAAGCAAGTAAACGCCCTCTCGAATGAAAAGACTGCACAAAGCACCAAGCGCACAACACCAACAAAACTATCAGATGATGAGGGAGAAGAAGAGGCAAAGGATGGCGAATGCATGAACGAGTACGGGACGACGCGATGGTTGGAGGTGGGCAAGGGTAGAATGAAGGATAGAATGTGCGGGCAAGGAATGGAGAAACGAATAGGCGAGGACAGATCGCCGAACGAAACGAGTAACTGAGTAAAAAAAAAAGGAAGAACCAGCACTACTCACTTCGTCCCGCGGTCAATCGCGCGCGTCAGTCCGCCGGTCTGCCTTGTGAGGTGGAACTTCATATCCAGATTGAGGAGGTGCTCGAACGTCTCGCGCGCGACTTTACGGATGGCGCGTTGGCCGATGTTGGCGAAGACGGCGTTAAGCAGCTCTCCGGAGAGGGTCGCGCCTATGCGAGCGGCTCCATCTGTTCACGGGGTTAGCACGAAGCCCCATAACAGGGGGAAGGAAATACGCACACCCGAGCACCACCGTCCCCACCACGATCCACGCCGTCGACCCCGCCGCCAGATCCACATTCAGCGCATCAATCACCGTCTTGAAGATGAGCGGCACCTGCACATTGAGCACCTTGGCGCTCACGAGCAGCACGAACCCGAAGATGACGGTCCCGCGCGTCTTCCAGTCGTTCTTCGGCCAGACGTTGATCATGAGGCGCTTGATGATGCGCCAGTCCATGCGTCGCTGCTCGGCGGTGGTGGGGTGCTCTGCGGGGGTTGGGGGTGTGGGAGGGGGAGGAGGTTGTTTGCCCGGAGCATGGGTGGGAGGGGCAGGGGAAGGGACGTCGGGCTTGGGTGCCATGTGTTGGTACGCCCGTACGCGTGAGGGAAGGGGGCGGGGTATACGCGCGCATTGCGAGGACAAGGAGGCGGACGGGCACGAGACGAAGGAAAAGAGACGTTTATGTGATAGCTGCGAGGTTGTCGACGAAGATGGAGTTGCAAGACGAGCCGCGTTCGCCTTCCAGGCGGCCCCCAGCCCGAGCCTGGGCGCGCGACAGCGTGTCAGGTTCGACAAGAGCATCACTGCTCGTCGGTGTGCCACGCCCTCAAGTCCCTGTGCGTTGAACTACGGCTCAAAGGATCTGTACTTCTACAGAATGTAAATTTGAAGAAGGAGGAGAATGTTGAGAATGGACCCGCGCAAGGCGAACGGTACGGCGCACCCACCGGTATAGCCGTGTGACGGTGGATGAGGCGATAAATTTCGGGAATTCAGTGACGCATGACGTGCTTAGCACATTCGTGGGCCCCGCGTGCGCGGGTGGTAAGCATCTTATCTGATTAAACTCAGGGGCTCGGGTGTCGCCGAGGGTTAGGACAACTTTAGCAGAGGGCAAACACATCGTTCCTGGCAGACAACGAGCATCAGAACCTCGAGCTCAAGCTCACGAGAGGACAGCACATCGCTCACGAAATGTTCCGTATCTCCCTAGAATGGCTGGTATTGTGAATGCCTCCCGCCGCCACCAGACAGATTTTACTCGGCCTGGGAGAGGCTGTGGGACAGCTGCTGGACAGAGAGGAGTCGCACTGCTAGTAAGGGCATTCAAGTTAGATATCCTCGTATGAGATGAACAACTATTTTTACCACCTCGTTTTTTTTTCTGTGGCAGGGATATCGCTTTGAAGCCAGTGCCACAGGCAAACAAGCAGCCTCGAGTCCCTACGGCTTCATCTGCTCGTTACAGCTACTTCAAGTACTATGAGACGTCAACGCCATTTCATCCTCGTCTGCATATTTAGGCTGCGCATTAAAATCCAGCTGTCTACAGTCATAACTGTGGTTCCAAGAAAGTAACAACTTCGCTCTCTGAATCACCCGACATATATCGAAGCTCTCACGTCGTCTCGACACCCTGCAAGACCGACCAATCGTGCATCCTTTCACTCGCAAAAAGCTCTGGCGGTCCCTCATGACCTTAGAATTTTCATTTCCTACTACACAACCCATCACTTCAAAACCAATAATCTAAGTACCCCTTATCCGCGTGTAGCACCTCTTTCCTTCACAACTAGGGCCGCTCGAAGTCGTCCGCGCCAGCGAGAGTCAGGCTCGATACCCGCTCATCTGAATATTAGAAAATCTTTTGCTTCACTATGCCGTTTGTGAACCCACAGTTTAATTCAATCTTCGGGTCTTCGAATTACTAAAAAAAAACAAAGTGCTACATCGACGGATAACTCTTCGTTTGGGGCTACTGCAACATTTAACTTACTTATAAAATATGTATTTTAATCCCAAGAGATTCTCCTGGCTTTTAGTAGCGGGAAGATGGCTGAAATGGGACCTATACAACCCTTCCGACTACGTCATCAGTCGCATCCGAGTGCTATTTAGCTTGACCGTGTCGTTAAGGTCTTCGACCCACCAAAAATCGGTTATATCGACAGACAACTCTTCATTCAGAGCTATTGGCAGTGTTTGATAGCACTGCAAAGGAGCGGGATTTTGTACCTTCTGAATTCTCTTCAGATACTAATATTACGTGTTACATCTCTTCTGCTAAGGGCGCCTGGCTAAGTGTTATTATGGAATACTGCAAGTCCTTGGTCATAATACTATGGTATAATTCTTCCGAACTATTCTAGCTAGCCTTTCTCCTTTCTTTTTTCTTGCGCTGAAGTTAATAGTAAGCACATTATGATCCTGTTAATTGAAAGTATCAAGGAGCTTGCCTTTTCTATGATTCGCTTCAGATCCTCTAGTGAGGGCTTGGGGAAATTGTCGTCATACATGATAGCTTCCATTTGTTCTAACAACTTCTCATCAGAAACGTAGGATGTTGGTGTACTAATGCACTTACTACGTCTGGTTTTCAGTTCCTCTGTGAGGCTGAATGTCACCTTATGGTTCCTAATCCAATCCTTCAGCTCATCCTTTCTAAGCTTCTGTCAGAAAGAATAATTATTCAGTACATGAAAATCCAGCTTGAACCTAACAGTTCCGGGCAACATCCTGCTCCACTCACTGTTATTATTCCGTATAATGCGATACTACCAGGCATGGTCTCCCATGCTGATATCAATTCAGTTGGGGGGTCTGGAAATTTCTTTATAAGTATGCAGCAAATCATTGTCAGTTGAGGCGAACTACGAAAATTCCAGGAAATACCAACCTTAAGCCACTCGCTAACCCACATTCCTGGATGCCAATTTTGTGTAAATTTTTCTTCGAATTGGAACAAGCTGATTCGTAGGCGGGAAGAGCCGAGGTATACCTGTGTTGCATCTTTAATGACATCAAGAACAGCCTGGGACGGAGATTCCTCCTGTAAGCTAGTCATCCAAGATCTACTGCACCTGAGTTTTTAACATGAAAGGATAATTTATCAGCATGCTTGCCAGCAGCAATAGTGATCCTACTGACCTGACCGCCCAATGTGTTCTTTTCCCAGCCTCCAGAGCACACCGTTTCACAACATCTGCAAGAGCTGCAGCACGCATATCTGGACTGATATAAAATCTCCCTGACCGACGTGGATCGTCAAGAAAAGCACGAAAACTAGAGCTGATAGGAACAGGATTGCGAGGTGAATAGTCCACGAAGGGCTTAAATGGGAGAATAAAATTGTAAAACTTGTTGGGACTATCAAACCCACTGATTAAAGCTAGTACATCTGCTTCTACCCACGAAAAAAGAGCAAACACCGAGATCAGTATTTGTGGGTCTTCATAGCAGTTGCAGATTCGAATGAATGTTTCATCTTGATAAAGAGCGGAATGAAATTGTTTTGATAATTCCTGAATGCGAGAGCAAGAGGACTGTGTAGTGTAAGTATTTATGCATACAATTTTCCGCACGATGTAATTAAAGATTTGATGGCTTACATTTGATAAACATCCAGTACCTATAGTACAGAAAAGATTTATCCAAAATGCTGGCGGGAATCTTGATTCTGGATCGCTGAATTGTCTTGAAAATATATATGAATGTAATGAATGCCCTGCTGATGAATTTTCTAGGCTGCATGATAGGCCTAAGAGGCTTTCAGCCTCCTCTAAGTGCATCCGGTTAATCCAAGGGCAATCATTTAACACCACATTGATCCAGTTCGACGAGAAATCGAACCCTTGAAACTCGACTATGGCATTTGAGTATGTGCCACAGTTCACAAGATGCTCTGCCCAATAAACCACTGCATAGATCCATCCAACTGGGTCGAAGACAAAAATAAGCGTGGTGATTTATTGAAAAGCATAAACTCACCGTACTGCTCCGGCCCTCTGAGTAACGGTAAACTTTCCATGGTTTTTATGCAGGACCGAGTAATGTCGGCATGTACGGCACATAAATCAACATAGTGGTACTTCGACCGTGCAGCATCCAGTAAGAAGTCAGGAAATGATGCATGATGAAATAGAATTTCTGATTTCTTCCGAAACATTTTGGTCATAGGCATGAAAATGAGGGAGTGCAATCCATTCAGGGATAGATATGCTTCTCCTGGTGCAAGCGAAAGAAGTTGATCCATCAGAACAAATGTTCGCTTTGAATTTTCAAGGACAGAGGTCTTCAACACTTTATAGACAAGGGCGCTCGGGCCAGACAGAAGCTTCAAGTTCTTAATAGCTAAGAGATGACCAAGGACCTTCTTCGTACGCCCCGGGAAGCGTACTCTTGATAAGATCTCGCTGTACAGTTGATCTAGATTAGATAGTGGGAATGAGTCAGGGCTTTCTCTAATTCCCAACACGACGTCAAGCTGGGCAATAGGAGAACAATCGGGATCGTCGATGAATTTAAGGATGGTGGCAGCATAGATGAATTGTCGGGATGATTTGGTGACGAGAGTCTCAATGACATCCGAAGGCGGCCATGGCCTTGATACGTATCCCATTGTGTGACGATGGCGAACATCATTGAGGATCCTAGAAAATCCACTCTGGAGGAATATACGAATGTCATTCTCGACATTGTTAAAAGAGCCAAGTGAGATTGCATCAGATACGAATATGAGATCTTTTGTGTCAAATATATCGCGTATCCAAGGTTCAGGTCGGCTAGTGACGAAGAACCCCATTGGAAACTTGTGGGAACGCAGCAGAGAGCCTATGAGTTGTAGTATTCCCAGCTGGATATCGTTCCCGAAACATTCATCCAAGCCATCAATGACAATAGCTTTGGAAGTAAATGATTCCGTGGGTATTCTTTCCAATGGTTCCACAATCAATTTCTGCACCTGTATTTCCAATGTCTTGTCGATAATCGACGGATCAACTTCCATCACCTTGTTTAGTTTATTTCTAAATTCGTCGTTGGCAATGGCAAGTTGGTATGCGATGGTGAGAAACAATTGGCTTGCATTATTACGACTGGCGGATGTTCGAGAAAAGAAAAAACTGGCAGCAAGCGCTCCCGATTCCTTGGAGCGCTCGCAAATTGTCTGCGCAATAGTTGACTTTCCCGATCCTGCGGGACCATGTAACCAAAAAATGCCTGACAGCTTTTCCGTGTTTCGAATCCATTCCATGGCGTCGTTGATAACCGCCCTGCAAGTGTCGGGATGGCATTTTGGTGCATCGTAGCGTTCATTGGAGTCGTGCATTGCACCGGATGCGATTGATCGATGAAGTAAGTCCATCCCTAGCGTACGAATTCCGTTGAGGAAGGTGAAGAGTAAGGGATATTGATCTGAAGTATATACCTGACATCTGGTGATGGCTATTGAAGATCCCTCCATTCACGACGAAGTGGTGGGAATTCTCGAAAAGTGACATTTTCTCTCTTGCCCAACTCTTTCAGTGAGGAAGCTTTCCAAGTTGGTTGTAGCGTAAGAGCGGAAATGGCAAAGAATATGGGATGGAACCACACTACGAGGTTGTCGACGGCACAATGACTATGTATTCAAGCGCTGAAACTCTAGGTACTTGCACTGCGTGAATTCGGACGACTTTCTGGGAAGACAACCTCGAGATTCAGAGAGTTTGCTATAAACCAAAGATAAGCAAGTAGAAAGGTTTAGTCGGATGGTGTGTGGATTTACCGAGGATGAGAGTACACAATGGAGGTCGTCGACAGAAACTTGAAACTGACAGTCTATTCAGAGAGCGCTAAAGCGAAGGTTACTCTGAGTCGAGCTTACTGGAGTTAAACTGCATTCGAAGGTTTTTATATAGGCTGAGTAGGCACAATGGCACAATGGAGACACGTACGACTCGGATGTGACGTTTGTTGCGGGTGAGGGAGTGAACTGTGAAAGTAAAGTGAAAAAGCGCTGGTTAGCGAGGGTGAGCACAATTGCCTTATGCAAGAGTAGCGCTCATGCCAGGTGTGGGCCGAGTGGCTGTCAAATGGCTGTACAGAGTGCCGAACTTCAACCTTATCCGCTCCGGGAGGAGGGCGGTGTAAAGTGCTGTGCACGCTGCACATACTATTCTAGGCACTATTCCGATTGGAGGACGGTGGAAATCACTTCTCGACTCTTATGAGGAAAGCGCATAACAACAAATTAAATAATCCAGAACCCTTGCAAACTGGATTGGATTCAATTACAGTATGTGGTTCATCAACATGTCGCGGCACAGAGAACTTTCAAGCTTTCATAGGACAGCTGCTGCATAGAAAATTGAAGGACTCCCAACGTGACTTTTCCTTTCATCTAGCATATAGAGCGGTACTAAAGTTAACTTAAAGCGCTCCATCTCTACAACTGCCCCTCTAAGTTCGCTTGAAAGAAATCCTCGAGTGTCCACACTCTTCTTCATGATCGATGTGCAGGTGCCCAGCTATACAATTTCCAAGCATGGCAAGGTGTACGCATGCAGATGAATAGCGGCCGAACAGAGAAAAGGGAAGAAATACACGGAACACCATAGCGTGGTATGTTAATCCCGTCAGGTTAGGACGGGACAGGGACATCGAAAAAGAAATACACGTTTAACGATACTCCAACCCATAACGAAACAAAAACAAAAAATGAACGTAAGAAACTCACGAGGATACTGCAGACATGCTGATTTCCAGCGCGGTGGGCACAATGAGGAAGAGGACAGCTTGGAGGAGGTGATGGTGATGCTCTTAGGTTGCGAAAGGAAGGTAAAAATAAGGGGAGAGAAAGACTAGAGATGCGAAAAGCAACCCATAAACTGAAGGAGCAATGAAGGGTGGATGAAATGAACAGGAAACGAACAGGCACGGAACAATGAAAGAAATGAATGAGCGGCTTGAGAAAGAACAACGAACAAAGCCGACAATGAATGAAACGAAAGCGAAAAGATTGAAGAAAAGGAACTGGCACAGTACAACAAAGACATAACTGAGCGAGAGATAAACAATTTTGCTTACTTCGTCCCGCAGTCAAACGTAGCCGTCAGACCGCTAATCTGACGCGTGTGGTGGAACTTCATATCGAAGTTAAGGAGGTGCTCGAACGTCTCACACGCAACCTCGCGGGTGGCACGCTGGCCGCTGGCCTATGTTCATCAACGAGGCGTTGAGCAGCTCGCCAGAGAAGGTGGACCGATGCGGGCGGCGCCGTCTGTATCAGACATAGATTTAGTTCTCAAAACAGAAGAGCTCAAGAGTTCATAAGGAGTAAGGGAGGAGGGGAGGGAGGGAAAGGAAGAAAGCCACTCACACCCGTGCACCATCGTCCCCGTCACCATCCACGCCGTCGACCCCGCTGCGACATCCACATTCAGCCCATCAATCACCGTCTTGAAGATCAGTGGTACCTGCACATTGAGCAATTTGCGTTCACGAGCAGCACGAACCCAAAGAGGACCGTCCAGCGTGTCTTCCTGTCTTTCTTCGGCAAGGACATTAACCATGAGGCGTTCAATGATGCGCCAGTCGGTCCGCCGCTGCACTACGGTGATGGAGCATTGCGAGGAGGCGGACGGATACGAGACAAAGGAGAACAGACGTTTGTGTGACAGCCGTGAGGTAGCCAACGAAGATGAAGATGCCGCAAGACGCGCCGTGTTCGCTTTCTAGTCAGCCCCCAGCGCGAGCCGAGGTACGTACACTGACAGGTCAAGTTTGACACGAGCATGCTAGTGCTTAGGGTGCCGCGTCGCTGAGTCCCTCGTACTCCTAAACTCAAATTTCAAAGGTCGAGATGCCCTGCTCTTGCATAGGTGTGAGTTGAGGAAGAGACTAAGAACGGACCTGTGCAAGGCGAACGGTACGGCGTACCCACTAGTATAGCAGTGTGGTGGTGATAAATTACGGGAATTCGGCGATGCATCACGCACTCGGCGCATTCGTGCCCCGCGGGCGCGGGTGGGTCGACACCTTATCTGATTAGACTCAGATGGCCCCTCATGGTTCGGGTATTGCCGAGTGGCAAAGAGCAGAGGCGTTGCATTGTCGTTCCTTCCACCAGACAGTACCTCAGGTTGAACGTTCAAGACCCACGGGGACAATGCATCGCTAGAATACGCCATAATTCTCGGGATGCACCTGTTTATGAATACGTCGTGCTACCAGACAGATTTTACTTGGGATATACCAGCTAGACAGATTCAGACAAGACTCGTGCAGCTGGCATTCAAATTGTGCACCCTCAGGCTCATATGAGATACACGGCTGAGCAACGAGTTTGCTCCATTCTTCTGGCTCGCAAGACACCTTACTTTTTTGTGGCAGGGTTATCGCTTTAGAGCCAGTGCCGCAGGCAAACTAGCTTCGGGTCCCCAATACGACTTCACATGTTCTTAGAAGCTGCTCCAACTTCTAGGACACGCCATGCCATCTCTGTCTACACATTTATGCTGCACATCAAAACCCAGCTGTCTACAGTCATAACAATGGGTTCCGAGAAAGAACCCCACAGAGACAACCTTGCTCTCTGAATCACCCGACATATGCTGAAGCACCCACGTTGTTTCGATGTCGTGCAAGACCAACAAACCATGTGGCCTTCCCATTCCTCTCACTTGCAAAAAGCTCTAATGGTCCCTCATGACCTTGGCACTGTCATTTCCCTCTACACAACCCTTCACTTCAGGAACAATAATCGAAGTACCCTGTATCCATGTGTAGTACCTCTCTCCTTCACGACAAGGTCTGCTCGAAGTTGTCTGTTCCAGCAGAAGTCAGGCTTGACATTGCTCATATGAATGTTAGAAAAGTTCGTGCTCCACTGCGCCATTCGTGACCCCACATTTAGATCAAATCACTGAATCTTTGAATCACCAAAAGATGTGCTACATCAACGGACAACTCCTTGTTCGGGTTTATTGGTTGTGCATGTTGGCGCTGCCCGCTGACAAAATTTTTTGTACATTTCATTTATTCCTGAAACATCTCTTTGGATACCAATGCTACATGTTACACCTCTTCCTTTCCGGACCCTGCGATATGCATTACCGAAGACTTTGTTGTAATATACAGTATATCCTTCCGAGCTATTCTTACTAGCCTTCTTTTTTCCTCCCTTCTTTCGCTGAAGACAATGGTAAGCGTGTTGTGATCCTGCTAATTAAAAGCATTAAGGAAATTGCCTTGGGTATGAGCCGATTCAAATCCTCTAGTGAAGGCTTTGGGTAATTGTCATCATACATAATTGCCAGAACTCGCTCTTTTGTTTCTCGTAAGGTATGTAGTGGGTTGATGTACTAATACACTTGCCACATTCGTTTACCAGCTCCTCTTTGGGCCTGAATGCCATTATATGATCCTTAATCCAATCTTTCAGCTCATTGCTTTGAAATTTCTGTCAGAAAAAAGATATTATATAATAATCCTGCTTGAATCCAGCAATTTCAACCAACATGCTGCTCTACTCACTTCTAATATTATGTATAGAGAAATACTACTAAGCATGGTCTTCCATGCCGATATCAATTCAGTTGGTGGGTGTGAAAATTTCTTCATAAATATGCAGGAAACCAGTGTTAGTAAAGGGGATCTGCGAAAAAATTTCAGGAAATACCAACCTCAAACCATTCACTAACCAACATTCCTGGATGCCAGTTTTCTGTAAATTTTTCTTTGAATTAGAACAAACAAATTCGTAGGACAGGAGAGTTAAGGTATATCTGCGTCGCTTCTTTAACGATATCAAGAAGAGCTTGGGATGGCGATTGGGTCCGTAATCTGATCACCCAAGTCTGACTGCACCTGCATATTTGACATGAGAAGATATTTTATGAAGACAGTAGCCAGCAACAATCATGATTCTCACTGACCTGACTTCCCCTTCAAAACTATTTCTAGCCCCTAGTAAACTTCTCACAAGATGTGCAATGGCTGCAGTCTGCATATTTAGACTGATATAAAACTTCCTTGACCATGACGGATCATCAAGAAAGGAGTGAAAGTCAGAAGAACGAACAGAAACCCCATCGGGGATGGTATAGACCACAAAGGGACTAAGTAGGCGAATAAATTCATAGAATTCATCAGAAGAATTAAAACAATTTGGCCAGATGATAGAAGACGGTACAGCTTCTTCACACTGTAAAAGAGCAAGCACCCAGAGTAGTATTTGTGGGTCTTCATAGCAGTTGCAAACTCGAAGAAATGTTTTATCCTGGTAAAGAGCGGAATGAAATTGTTTCGATATTTCTTGTATGCGAGAGTTAGAGACCTGTATCATTAAAATATTTATGCATATTTTCCGCACAATGTAAACAAAGCTTTAGTAACTTACCGGTTTCATTAATAAGCACTCACTTATGCTCCTGAAAATTTTTTCCCGCCATCAGTGTTGTGGTGTAGGCCTTGAAAATATATGTAAATGTAATGAATGTCCAATTGATGAACTTTCTGCACTGCAAGATAGGCCCAGGAGGCTTTCAGCTTCCTCTAAGTATGTCCGGCTAATCTGAGGGCAGTCATCTAATACCACATTGATCCAGTTCGATGAGAAATCAAATCCTTGAAACTCAACTATGGCATTTGAGTATCTGCCACAGTTCACGAGATTATCCACCCAATAATCCATGGCATAGATCCATCTAACTGGAGGAGAGAAAAAAATAAGTGTTGTGATTTATTGAGGAACATAGACTGACTGTATTGCTCTGGCCCTCTGAATAAAGGCAAGTTTTCCATGACTTTTATACAGGATCGAGTAATGTTGACATGTATGGCAAGTAAGTCAGTATAGTACTGCTTCGACCATGCAGCATCCAGTAAGAAACTGGTAAATGACACATGATGAAATCAGATTTCTGATTTCCTCTGAAATGTGTTGGTTGCAAGTATGAAAATGAGTGAATGCAATCCATTGAGAGATAGATAAGCTTCTCCTGATTCAAGCCCAAGGAGTTGATCCATGAGAACAAATGTTCGCCTTGAATTTTCAACAACAGCTTGAGTCAAATTGTTACAGACAAATATGCCCACAAACAGGTTTGGAATCTTCAAGTTCTTAATAGCCAATAAATGACCAGGGACCTTCATCATACACTCTGGGAAACACACTCTTGATAAGATCTCGCTGTACAACTTATCAAGATTAGACAGTGGGGATGAGTCACAGCTTTCTCTGACTCCCAGCACAAGCTGTGCAACAGGTGAACAGTCAGGATTGTCAATGAATTTAAGGATGGTGGCAGCATAGATGAACTGCCATGATGATTTAGTGATGTGAGCATCAATGACATCCAGAGACAGCCATGGCCTTGATATGTATCCCTTTGTGTGACAATGGTGAGTGTCATTGAGGATCCTAGAAAATCCACTTTGGAGCTGTATTTTACACTCCCCCACAGGTATATGTAGAATGTATGTATACTCTATGTATGTATGTATAGTCTACATATACTATATGT